>OMLM01003991.1:3198-19614 GCA_900302695.1 Helostoma temminkii | reverse complement strand
AGTATACATTTTATATAGAAAGATTTATTTGTTTCAAATTTCATGGTTTTGTAGAGCAGACAATAGTTGTCAACACTATTTCACTGCTACTCACAATGCCCATTATGTGATCCATAATTAAGTTTTGCATATTTAACAATCACCCTTTTAACTGAAGGCAGATTTATCATCTTGATAGTGATGAAAATGTCATCTTGAATTGCTTATACTTGTGTCTTTTGTGTCAAGACAACGATACAATTTAACCATCACACATATGACACCCACAGCAGCTGACACACTGAGCAGCGTGGACTGTTGTTTAGGACAAGCTTCTTGTAATCCAAGTCAGTGGGAAGCTCTTGGAGCACTGCACTGTATTATGACCATAGTGGTGCCCTGGTGTTTGTGTCGTCTGATGCCTCTCAGATGGAGAACTATGTTTTGTTGTGCCTTCCCAAACCTCCTCTCATAAAGGCCGTAGGGGTGATGCAAAACCAGCACAGTTGGCATCGTTGGTATAGATTAGTGTCACTACCATTTCATAAACAGAAACCAGAAGGAAACAATATCTGTGTGTCTGTGTAGTGCTTTACCAAACAGTCATCTTTAATTTGCCAATATTTGATTTGATCCAGTGTAAACTACACTCTGCTAGTGAGTAGAATGGGAAGTGGTATGCACTGGCTTTGATATGCTTATTGTGTTACAGTAGATAATAACCAAACAGATTGAATAGAGAGTTAACTAAGACGACAGAAGCCTGGCCTTAAGCATAGCATTGCAGCCATACATTTTGAACCACAGCTTTTATTCTTTCAGTTCTGTCAGCTTCCAGAACTCATTTCTTCATTTCTATTTGATGCATTTTTATCAGCTTCTAAATTTATTACAGCCCGTACCAGCGCTTCTCTTTCTGTGGAGCATGATAATGAAGACATCTGTTCATGACAATCCCCATGATATTGTTTTATTTTTAATTACATCATGGTCAATTTTGAAGGAGAGAATTATTAATTGAACACGGAACATTGTGGTCTTAAAGGGAAAATTTAATTACCACTTCAATAGCTGGGAAAGAAGTTCTTTTTATTCTCTTTTTCTTTTCTGCATTAAAAACAAGCACACATGCATGTGTGTATTTTAGTGTGTGCGCATGCATGCATTTTGTCTGCTTCAAAGCCTTAAATACAGAAACACTCTTCAGCGACACTCCCATTATCACCACGTGAGATTGCCTTTTTGATTGCTTTCAGGGAGTATCAGCAAAGTCATTATTCTGTGATTACCACCTTATTATTTGCCCACCAAAATGTCTCTCCAGCACAATCCTCATATTCCTCCACCTGGATTTGAGTGGCGGGTGAGCATTTGACTGACAGCTGGTAAATGATGTCATTAGCATGCTCTTAGGTAAATGGAGCAGCAGCGACAGTCGATTGGTCAGGGAGACGGGGATAATCATTTGTTACGGCTGATGCTTAGCTGATGATGGATGATGGGGCGACTCCAGGACAGAGACACTGAGAGTGAGACTGAAGGGAAGAGAGCAGCAGTGTGAGAATGAAAGAGGATGGAGTGTGGCAGAAGAGTCAGTGCAGCCAGCTCTTCATTACGTGTACTAGATGGCTCAAGGGACAGCATTTAATTACTTTAGCTGACACTTGCTCTGCTGTGTAGCTTCCCTGAGAAAGAGCTACGAGAATGATATCCTGTTGTTTGGGAGAGATTAGGTAGTACATGAGGAAATGTAGAGAAAGACAGAAATAAAGGTAGACAAGATAGATATGATAAATCTTGAATCCATAGCTCTGACTAAATAGAGTTCTGCACTTGGATCATCCAGAGTGTAGCTAAGATGACGGCAATACAGAACTGAGCCTAAATTTATCCTTAGTGAGCTCAGCCTGAGAAGTTTTTCAATGCTGGCGTCATCTCACCTCTACCAAGGTGCTCTCTGAGCAATCGCACAAAAAAGGATGAAGATAAAATATTCATAATGCCCCCCCTGTCCTGTTGTGGAAGGACCATGTGTTCATATTAAATGTAATGAATATTCACGGTGTTAATTAGCATGAGTGCAGCCACATGGGCCAACAGAATTGTTTTCCTGCTGGAGACATGACTACAAACAAGGCATATTAATGAACATTCCCCAGGGACGACTCTGCTGAGACACCAGGGCTGCATAGCAGTCGTTCTTCAGAGATCAGGATTAGGCTGGAAAGAAAGCTGCAGGTGTCAGTGAGATCTGCCAAAAAACTTTTATGATTTCAGGAAATAATTTGTATACAAATCCTTAATGTACTTCTAATTTTAACTAAAACTGAGATCGTCCAAGTTCAGTCTGCTTTTTACTGTCATATAATTTCCTTTATTTGAATTAGAATGACCTGACAGGCCATTTGTAATCTTAATGGGAAAATAAATGAATTTTAGACTTAACTAAATATTGGGATTATAGGTGTGTGTATGTGTGTTGCAATTTATGATGGGCAACTCTGTCAAATTGTGATTAAAATAGTAGACAGTAGAAATGAATCTCTTGTAGCATGATTGCAAGCTTTGTCTTCACCCATTTATCTGTGCATTTTTCAGCACAAAGAGGAGGAGGGAGGGAATCCAGGCCGAGGCTGAAAATCTGCTGTTAGCTGGACTCTTTTTTCCCCATGAAATGAAACTAAATTATAGAGAATTTAACAAAAAAATCCTTCCTAACATTTTAAGTTGATGAAGGAATGGAAAGCTCCCTGTGGATGGCTGAACTGAAAACTGGGGTAGGGACAGATAGAGAAGCTTCTCCGAGCATCCCAGTAAAAAGTTTTGACTGGTTTGAAGGGAAAATGTCATACAGTACCTGAAAACACACAATGTACAATACATCAAATAACTGTCCACAAGAGAGTTAAAACCAGATCCAGAATGTTTTTCAGTACTAGCAACACAAAAATGCACTGAACTCTGTCTGTAGCTCTGAAAGGTCCAAGTTGAAAACATGAAAGCTTTCTTTCCTTTCTCGGTCAGTCTGCTAGACAGTCTGCTGAAACTTGCATGAGATATTGTTTTCTAACATTATAAGAGATGGAGTCCAGCATTTGCAGGCACATTCATGTTGTTACTGTGATCAACAACTGGTAGAAAGTTTGCACCAACCAGGTTTTTACAGTTTCTAAAGAAAAGCAAGGATTGTGTCTGAAATAAATCCCTAACTTAATTCATCCAGACACCTGTCAACAAGTAACAATATTTACAGTCTTTCCAAGGGGATTAACAAGTTGTGTTGTTGTGTAACTAATGTCCTGCTTTGGCATTAATGACATTTAGAACCATTTGGATCATAAAAGAAGACCCCATGTGCACCAATCTTGGTCTCAGTCTGAGCCCTGTAGATAAATGAGACTGTAAATGATTCTTGAAATACATCAACTGAGGAATATAATGACTTATTGCATCTGGTCACTGATATGTACAAAAACTCAGCTGTAGCATACAGCTTACTTTTTGGTCTTTTTGTTCTGGGAGCTGAATATTATCTTCAGGGCTAATCAGTTCTACAATAAGAAATTTGTTAATTTCTTTTTTTAGGTCCTCTCACCAGTGCTCCACATCCCATAAGGTGACATTTTAATACAGCAAATATGGTGCCTATTTGAAGGGATTATCTTTGATCGTCTGAAATTTTTTTTTTTTTTTTTTTTTTTTTTGGTGCTGGATTGAGGTTTATGCTATTTATATTTAATTTCCAGCAACCCAAATCTTCTATTTTCACTGGTTTCACCCCTGGATTTGTCTGAGGTTAGAAAGTTGATGAGTAATCGCCTTGCAGTAAGCACAAACAGCAAAAACAGTATTACATAAGACTATATTTGGGATCTTGGCTCACTGGATTTTTGGCAATCTTGCATCCAAGTGAAACAAAGATGCACTGAACAGGAAAACACACCAACAATAAGGAAAGTCCATAAATATCTTTATTTTTCTGTACATGTAAGCACTTAACTGCAAAACATGACCACAAACTTCTCTCATTGCTGCTCATTATAATAGATTTGACCTGTTGTGAGGAAGTGTATGTGAAGCTGACACTGATTTAAGAACAAAAAAAATAAGAGAGAAGAGAAAATGCATTAATTTAGCAGGACATAATTAAAGAGAACATACAGGAAGATTATTTAGTTCTTTCTCTTACCTCAGTGTGATCTGATCCAATGAATCAGCATCTGCAGGCCCACAGGCAGCTACTAACAAGGCTGATCCATAATCGGGGCTGCTTGTCATGTATGCCATCACACTGTCTGCAGTAACTAGAACAGCACTGCTCAGCGTGATCAAAGAAACATTATGAAGCCAATTCAAGTTTATTTTTATAGCCAAATAGCACATTGTGTCTCAGCAGGATGTACAGGCCCACATCATCTCAAGCTCTGTAAGCTCCTCTCACTTTTATGAGGAAATGACTGTTGCAGGTGATATTCTGTTGGGTTTGAACAATTTCAGCACATTAGGAGTTATGTTTTCACTCAGTCAAGCCCCTGGGGAGTAGGCTGAATGCCTTCTCAAATAAAGAATCTATCTTTTGGGTCATATTAGTGTTCAAATTCTGATTATGCAGAATGCAAATGACTTGTCAGAGTGTGAAGCTAAATGGAAGCCGCTGTCACTGAAGATTTCGGCGTAGGACTCAATTTTTTAGAGGCTTGAGTGTTAATATGGAAGGATGAGGACATTTTATACTTTGAAAAGAATCAATGCTTTATTAACTTTGTTAAAACCTGGGATTTAGTTTCATTTCACATTGTAATGACTTTTAGTACCATTGTGATGGAAGTGCTGGAATAGCATTTCAATACTAAATTATATTTCAAGTGACAGAACTTATGAGAGTTGTGTTTTACAGTGACCTTTTGTGTTTGTTGCCACTATTTTGCAAAACTCTGTAAGCTGCATAACCACACAATTTCTTAGTATGTGCTTAGTTGAGATTGTATTTAGTGCTTAGTGTTCATGTTGTTCAGTTCTAATGATTCTAATAGATTTACAGCGCATCAGTCTTAAATGTGTGTATTTGTTCCAGTGGCTGTTGGTTTGTCTCAACTGAGGAGTGTGAGTGGGCTTTAATTATCTCCTACAGTAATGCATTAGTATGTATGCTAATTGATCTAGACATGCCCAATGTGTTTTATGTGTTTCTGTGGAGCACTTGCCTATTGTATTTTTACCTCCATTGATCATAAAGACCCCTCGAGTGGGACTGATGACTCGGAATACCACTCATGTCAAGCATCTGCAGCCTCAGCCAGACTAATGGTATTAGCTTCTGTCATGCATTTTACTGATGCATGACACTGGGGCTAACAGTTGGACTAGCTGCTGCTGAATTATTCTGCTCTGCTCTTTTCCTCTTAAGGCTCAGTGCACCAGACTGGATTACAGGCTCTGGTTCTAAAAAAATCATTAATCCTGTCAGGACCAGAACAGAAGTTTATATGCTCCACTGAAGCCCCCAGGAAGGGGGGCAGGGGAGTTTATAGTGATTTTGTCTATGTTCGATACACACATTTTCTATATCCTTTACTCAGTCTGCCCTCCTCTGCGTCTCTGTTCTGTTGTGCAGGTAATGCAGGTGGTGAGGGAGCAGATCATGCGAGCGCTGACTCTCAAGCCTAATTCCCTGGACCAGTTCAAGAGTCGTCTGCAGAACCTGAGCTATACAGAGATCCTGAAAATACGACAGTCCGAGAGGATGAATCAAGAAGACTTCCAGTCCCGTCCCATCCTGTGAGTATACGAATTGGTGATCGGTGTGATGGTATAATTTTTAAAAGGTACCATCACACACTTCTCTAAGCAATATACTGGGAGCTTGCTGGGCAGTCAGAGTAGCAGCAATATTTTAAACGCAGTCAGCATAACGTACTAAAATCTGTGCATACTATAGTTCGGTTTTATTTAGAGAAATTGCTGCTCTGAATATACAGTACACAGGAATTTTCGGTAGAGTTAGAGTAATTGCTCAGCGACATCCCAATTGCAATTTTCATTCTCTTTTTCTAACGCCAGACAAGGACATGCTATTTCTTCTAGAAAAAAAAAGGTCATTACTATATTTATAATGGCTTCTATTTTCTCTTGCTAGCTACAAGCTCAAAGCAGGTTGTATCTGTGCTTTTCTCTCGTGATTGAAACTATACGATAAATTTAGCTGGTCTGCAAAAGCCATTCCCAGAAAATACTCCGTTAACGACCATCCAGCTCATTAAGCCTGGAGAACTAGTCTGTAATAGATCATTCATTGACTGATCATGGATGCAGGGCCTGTAATGGAGAACGCTGTTTTCTCCTATATAATGGAGTAGCAAGTAGTATTGGAAAAGCATTTCACTGAGGGAGCTTGTTCCTTTGAACAGTAATCAATGCTGCGCTGAGGTCTTATTAAATCAATATTGGAAGAGACCAAACTTTAGCAGCCAATTAGTCCTATGAAAGAAAACAGAACAAAGGCCAAGGCAGATGCAGATGAATGTTTCCTATAAAAAAACACTACAGGTAATTTAGTTTTTAATTCAAACTCTATTTTTCAAGAATTTGATTATTAACTTTTTTTAGTGTGTACACAAGGAGTTTCAATAACTGTAAAAACAGTAAGTGTACAGCTGAATTCTCAGATACAATCAGTTGTCAAATAATATAAGTCGTATGCTAACTTAAACAGAATCAGGTGTTGAAAAACAGATTGTGACATTTTATCACTGAACCTCAGCAGTGTGCGATTACCTGAGGGTATAAGTTTCTTCTTATCAATACAGTACTGTCATAACTTGTAAACAGCAGAGTGCGTCAGATGGCAGATTTATTTATCGGTTATTATCATAGAGAATGATCTTAGACATCAAATGGAGGTGATGAGCAGCCGTTATATGTAGCTTCATATCAAAACTGTGTCTCACAAAAAGGATTATTTGATTTCATTTGGATTATTAAATTTTGGATTTACCAAAATTCTTTTTTGTGGTGTATTTTGGAAGTTATTTATTAACACAAACAAAAAACAACATTATAATGAAGAATTCATGCAGCTGCTGAGCTGTCGAGAATGTATTTATGAGGAAATGTTCCTTTCCTGCCTGTGCTTGGCAGCATTTTACCGACATACTATACTGTTTCAAATTAGTTTTGGAGGCTTCACTTCTTTTATCATTTAAACACAGGAGGTCTACCAGCACAGCTCAGATCTTTTATTAATGTGTCTGTGATTTTCTGCATTTGCTGCAAATAATCAGTTTAAATCTAGACAAATCTAGACTGAAGCTAAGAAGACTGAGCAGCCAAACTGCTTCGCACTCTCGGACTAAAACAGTCAAGAAGTTGAGCTATTATCATCCATCCTTCCTGCACTGAGCCGCACATTCCCCACAGTTTCTTAAGTGTCAGCGTGAATGTCTGACAGATCAGTGTAATCGCTAGAGTCACTGACGAGGCTAAAACATAGACAGGGAGGGCAGACAGAAGGAGACAAAAAAAGACAAGAGCGTGACAGTAAATACAAGACATTGTCAAAATACTCAAATAATTCATCTTTATGTGTATAAAAAACCCGACATTCTCTCGTATTTGTAGAATTATTCACAAAGTAAAGATTCAAGTATAATGAAAAGAAATAGATGGGGAGCAGCTTTGGTTGTGCCGATAATATGCAGTACATAATTTATGATGACTAGTGCTGTGTGCTTCATATTAATATTCAACACAGACATATATGTAGATGTATGAATAAGTGACAGTAATCTATGCAAGAGCTGTAACAGCACAGATTTGTGCTGATCAGCCTCCTAAGCACTGTACATATACAGAACATGCATGTGTGGCGCTATCTGTATCTCTCACCTGACATGACCTTCACAATCCAGGCGATTTTGTCAGTTAGATGAATATTGCATGCTGCCAGAAAACCTAGTCAAATACATATTACTGGTCAGGTGTGATTTACAGAATAATAACATTAATACACTTTTTTTCTGCAGGGAGCTGAGGGAGAAGATCCAGCCAGAGATCATGGAGCTGATCAAACAACAGAGACTTAACAGGTTGTGTGAAGGAACCTGCTTCAGGAAAATCAGTAGTCGCAGGAGACAAGGTGAGACACTCAGTATTCACATGCATAGGTGTTCATACATAGTATACAAACCCAATCTGACACCACCTTCACCCACAGATCTTCACCCCGTAGACACTGAAATTCAAACTCCCTCTGCTGTGTCCATGAGGACTCTTGATCTATTTCCTTCCCTGTCTCCCTCTGTTTGTTCTTTACTCCTCCCCTATCCTCCCCCACTCATCACCTCATTCCCTTTACTATAAGCTGTTTGAAGCTGTGTGCTGCTGTATTTCTACCTTCATGATCTGTTATATGGATTTCTGGTTGCTCTGGTTTTGAGCCAGAGACATAGCCACACGTCACCTCTCTTATTCAAGCACATACAGAAGTGCATGTCTTTCTGCATTAAGATGCACACATACAGTTTACCCTGCCTTCTGCCCAAACACAAAGACATAAAACCATGCCTGACTTGCACTTGTCAAGATAATATCTAGGCTTTGAAAATAGGAATAAAAGAATAAGAAAAGAAGAGACTGCAGGAACTCCAGGCTCTACAGAAGCCTGGGGCTGCTGCAGATGGAAGATGCTGCAGAAATGATACATACACATTAAGAATTCTCAACACAAGTCAGACAATTTGAGCTGTTTAGATGTCAAAGGCTGCATTGTTAGGATCATTAACAATGTGAGTATTGTAGCATTAATTCTCACTGATACACAGAAAAAAAGAGGACGAAGGATACAAAGGAAAAACCTAGCAGCCAGCTCTGAGAAGAGTGTATTTGAATCATCCAGCCTAATATCATGCTTCACATGGATTGCCACAAGAGAGAACGCAAGAGAGGAGAAGTGAGATGGAAGAGAGAGAAATAGCATTTAGCCTGGATAATATACTGCTCCTCAGTCAAAAAGGATTTAATCTGCTTGAAACTTGATCCCTTCATTTCTCTGTTCTCTGCTGCACTTTGTTTCACTCTTCCCTCACTCTCTCCCTCTCTGTCTACGTATACATACTCTACTGTATATGAAATAAAAACCCAGTGACAGGCTTAGGTTATGGGTTGGTCTGCTGTCATTGCCTTACTGTCATCAACTGCCCTGCAGGAACTGTACTTTCCAATGAGTCAAATCACATTAAGTAAAACCTTGTGGGTTTTCCTTGTTGCACAAATGTATTCTGGCATTTTAATGTCTGATCATGATTCATCTTGGCAGCTATTGTCCAAGCTGGATTACAGAAACAGAAAAACTGAAAAGAAATGTTAGGAAAGAGGGAGGAAAGAATGGCAGGACAGATGCGATCATCTGATCGTTTACACTGCTTGTAGTTGGCTGATTTACGCTTGTCTGGCTTTTGTGCAGAAACATGGTGTCAGTGAGCCCTTATTACCAAACAATTTCTTATTACTTAAGAAATCCTATAAGGAAAGAAATTAGGAATGCATGCACAAATATGTAGCCAGCACAAGCTAATTAGACAACTAAAACACACACAGAGACCCACACTGACTATATGAAGCAGTAGCCTGTAGGGTTACACTTCCTTTAATCTGCTGCAACAACACGCTGACTGTAGGTGTCTGCTAAAGGCTCGCTGTAGCTGTCGTTGCCTCTAAGGACACATGAAGGAGTCAAGGACATGCTGTTCCTCCACCACACTTGTTCGGCTATTTTCATTCACCACCACTTTTTTGATATGCTTTGTATTTTTTTGTTTGTGAATGTGTAACTCCCCCATCGTTTCTCATCACGTGGATTTCTGTGCTTCCTTTTAATGCTGGCACTAGCAGTAATAATGTGAAGATGCACTACTTAGACAGTATGAACAAGAATGACGAGGGTCATAGAGTAAATTCAGTTTTCACATGGTGCTAACATCGGACAATGTTTCATCAAGATGAGAGTGTTGCATTAACAAGCAAAAGCCTTGTTTGTTTTTCCTCTTGCGTACATTTCTAAGTCAAACTTTCACAATCCTTACACTTATGTTAACTTTACTTTCTGACTACTTTTTGACCTTTATTTTTATACTTTCAAAAATGTGCAACCATTCTCCTTTGCTGTCTCCTTTGCTCTCTTCTCTCAGCATCAACTATTTGAAAGTCATCCAACCTGCAGGGACTCGAATACCTACATCAAATAATAATTTAGACTAGATTCATAATAATGTTTTTTTTTTCTTTCTACCTTCCAAAGTGCTTGTCTGCCCATTAGGAGGGGATGCTTCTCTCTAAAAGCTCAGGTTGATGCTGTTTTGAAGTTTAGAATAAATAGTTCTACGTGTACCATCTTTTAAGTGCAGGGTATTGGCAGGTAGTTGCACCTGGGGCTCGGGGAAGTGTACTTTGTGTAAACTCTGCACTAAAAGTAAACTTTTGCTTTTTCAAATTGAGTGAGTGAGAGTGTTTGAATCAAATCAAGACAGTTATGGTTACTATGAGAATAAATGTAAGAATAAAATAAAATTCAAAATAGAGAAACTGAATCTTCCAGCCAAAGGAAGAACATATGTGGTTGTATACAGACAGACATGCACACAAGAATCAGTCACGCAGTCAGTTAAGCTGAACCGTTCCCAAACGTCACAGTTGCCACACACATCTCTCTCTGCTCCCCGTGGACTTGTGCCACTCTGCACCAGCCTGGCACCACCAACTGTCTATTTTCAGCAATTAGGATTTGGACTGTACCACCCATGCACACGCCAGCCAGGCCTCTCCCCAGTCTGTGCCCGATTACTGCCAGCCCAGCTTGGTGCCCACCTTGGCAGGAAACCTCTAACAACCCTAGGCTGGTCTGCTGTGTAGGCAGTGACCGTACTCTGCCATCCTCTACAGCTGGTAGATACAGGCCTCCACTGCCGGAAGGTTATTGATCAGCTGTGAGACAGACACTCATCCTGAATAGCAATGTTAGCTGATGTAGCTGATGTTACATTTTGTGTCATCTGTAACCAAACATGACTATTACAGTCATAATAAATTTAGTATCAGAGCTTCTTTTGAAATGTTAATCAAAATTACACACAATAAACCTGGACATGGAACAAAATCAGTGAGCGTCATTGAGACCACACACTTATAAATATGATCCTCCATCTATATCAAACAGGGCAGTGCAGGTATTTGACCCTTGAGTCCAGATGGGCTGGAATGGTTTGATAGTTTCTGGGTCCAAACAATGAGATAGCAAAGAGCAGTGTAGAAGGAAGGCAAGAAACGCAAACATGTGAATCAAATGTAAAAATAAAAGACGAAAATATATAAAACAAATGCTATCTATATTTCCCAGTGTCACAAATCGCAGCCGATTGAAGGTTTGTTTCTGTGATCTTTTCTTTCAGCTCCAATGTTCCAATAACCAAACAAAGTGGGTTAAATACAAACAGGCCTTAAACATCCACTCAGCTCCCAACCAGTTAGTATATAAAAGTGACTCGTGTGAACAAAGTACTCTGTGTTGTGTCTTACTTGGATTAGAGGTCATTGGATAAGTTTCACCGGGTCACAGTAAAAGCTCCATCTGTCTGAGTTCAGCCTGAACCCAACATGTCTTTTGTTGATCTTAACTTGAGTGTGTACGTTAGTGTTGAATCATAGTTCAAATAATGGAGGCCAACTGTCTGTTTTGTTGACCATCAAGATTTTCCCTGATGCACAGCCCATCTGTGGATTTTCCTCTTGGCTGTTTTTTTTTTTTTTTTTTTTTTTGTCACACATTTTTTGGCATGCTAATTTTCTTTCCTGTTGATGACTCATGCAATCCCATATTATGTTTTGTGCCAGCCACTGACTAATTTCAAAACTCCACTAAATCTGTCCTCCTCTCTCCAATCTTCCTCTCAACACTTCTTCCAGATAAGTTTTGGTATTGCCGACTGTCGCCGAATCATAAAGTCCTGCACTATGGAGATCTGGAAGAGAGCCCTCAAGGGGAGGTGCCCCATGATTCTTTACAGGACAAACGTAAGCGACATGTGCAATATATTTGACATTGATTGTTTTAACCATAGTGACAGTATGTATTTTACACTTACTGGGTCTTTGAGCTCACAATATTTATTCGAATATGTATTCCCTAAAAATATACTGTCTCTGTGCCCTCTGAATATGTACATAGCCCCAAAACACAGTACAGGCAATGAGAAGTAACTATCTTTGATACCAACTGTTGCCCTAAGAGTCCATGCTAAGATGTCTTTTTTTGTTATTTTCTTGCATAGTGACAGATCTGGGGAAGATTTTAGGTTTAAATCACTGGAATAAACCAGCTACTCATCTAGGATGACACAGTTGTCACAGAGATTATGTTGTTGTTGTGAACTCACTTCTGTTCTCTCTGTAGTGCCTGTGGCTGATATCAAAGCTGTAATAACCGGCAAAGACTGTCCTCATATGAAGGAGAAGGGAGCCCTGAAGCAAAACAAGGTAGGGGTGTGTGTATGTGTGTGTACACGTGTGGGCAGGTGGGTGTGTATCTAGACAGGAGAATGTGTTTTTGTGTGCCTGAGAGTTGCATAACATGATGTCAGTTACATAATTTTGCTTCAGGAAATAACACAATAAATTATATCTCGGTGCTCGGCACACAGAAACGTATCCGTCAGGGGCGTTGTGTAGCCATAAATCAGAGAATTATCTTTCTGCTGACACATTTTACACAAGACATGTTGATATATATATTCTTTAGTGTTTAAACTGAGAGGAACACATGCGCTTGCCCTCTGTGGTGCCTTAACGAGGATGAGTCATGTGTACATGAGCCCGTCCTCTCCAACACTTTACTTCTGCAAACCTTCACACCCCACCCTCAGGACTCTGATATATTGGAAGTTGAATAAACAGCCTTCAAGACAAAGGAGTACACCTCCTGCCGGCTTTGTCTCCTTTATTACCTTGTCAATAAGGTGTAGGAGAACTGCTACAAGGCCAAAGTCACCTCTGCAGGGTTTAGAGCTGAGGTGGCATGTGGACCATTTGTGGGACAGAGATCAGTGTTTTTAAGTAAAATCTAAAGCTTGTACTTTGTACTTTTAGATGAGAAAAAAAAATTAATGATACAATTTTTCTAGGCAAACACTTGCATTTCTATTTGTGTACTTAAGCATCTCTGCATAATATATCTCCCACAACTATGTACTCAAGACCATATCTACCTCATGTCAGACACCTTCTGTGCCTCAAGACATGCGTGTTATTTAGAAAACAGGTGCAGCGACCTGGAAGAGCAGTTTACCTGTCATCTGTGCTGCATTTTGCATCTCATTACTGAAGCAAACCTTTTCACTTTATGTGCATTTTAAAGGGAATGATTGCACAAATGACTGAGGGATTCATTACATTATAAGTGTGGATGATTGCATGTTATGCTGTATTTAAAATTCTCTAAAGCTACAGAGCAGGTGCAGATTTGTGCAGCTATAGTACATTTAAATTCAGCTGTTTGGGTGGTGAAGAGAAATTTAATTAAGCAATATTTCGTTGAAATTAAATGATAGCAGACAGAGTAAAATGTAGCCCTTACAAAAGGGGGTAGTATTTAATTGGTTTGTAAATAAACAACACAAAAACAAAACAAATGAACATAGTACCTGTTGTACTACACCTAAGAAAAAAGAGAACACTTGTACCTTTGGGCCAGTAAACTAGATTTAATCTAATGTTTTAAAATCTCTGACAACATTAGTTTTAAGAGAATATATTGTGCAGTTAATGCCCAAATAAAATGAATTTGATTTTACACTAAATTTTGACTGAAATTTATTAATTCATTTCAATTATTAGTGAAATATGTACTCCTGTTTCTGCATCTTTTCTTTACAAGCTTCCTGAACTGAGACAAATGCCACTACTGAACTGCATCTTTTAAGCTTTCACTCACAAAATGCAGCTTTGGTGCAATCCCAGATTGTGTAATTACCTGCCTTGCCTAATTTCACGCAATTTGCAAGCATGGATATAATGAATTGCTGTGTCTGTGTATCCACACTCCATTCAATTTATTTCCTACAGAAACCATGCTGGGTTTTAAGGGAATACACCTGGAGTCACATCATATCGCATCGTATTCCCAGAACCCCCAGGCATTTTCAATATCTAGTATCTAAAGGCATCCCAGCATTTCCCTTTGATGTCTGTCTCACTCATACCTGATGCGTTGATGTGCAGCTGATGTAACACATGGTGGCGAGATGTGAGGAGAGGTAGATTGCACTGGTGTGACAGCATTGTGGTGTAAATCTCACCTGTTATGTCTCCCTTTTTTCTTGCACCCTGTTTTTGCTTTTCTTTCCTTTCCACCTCCTCCACTGTCTGCATCATTTTCTTTTTCTCACTCCTCCTCTTCTGCCTTTCACCCTGTCCTCTCTACAGGAGGTGTTAGAGCTGGCCTTCTCTGTCCTCTACGAGTCTGACGAGTATTTAAACTTTATCGCTCCTGACAAGCATGAGGTAAGCCAACACTGTCTGGCCCTGAACAAGTCTTCATCACACAGTTTTTTCTTTAGTATAGAAGTACATAATATTAACATGGTGAAGTCACATGTCACATTGCAAACAGTCACTAAAGCTGCAGTATGTAACTGTTTCATCTGCTACATATGCAGTGTGCTAATTTTATGTGTTTTGTCTTTCCCTCGCCTTCTCCTTGGCTATATTATTTGTTGATATTTACTGTAATAACACAATATGTATATACGCATATTGCCAAAACACCCACTGATAAAATATAAATAAAGATTAGATAAAGATTAGATCAAGCCAGCAGAGCAGGAAAATGACAATAAAGTATGATTCTTATGAACCAGAACTGTAGACATGGCTCCTCAGAGACATAAATCCTCCTAATTAACATATGTGTGACATGAGTGTTTTAGCAGAGAACTGTGTAAAATGACTGGACATCATCTTATTTTAGGAAACACTTTTGACAACATGGGTATATCTTTTGCATTGTAATGTGGAATGAACTTGAGTTTTAGTGGCCTTCAAAGACTTAACTTTGACTTAAAAACGGATTTGTTTGTTACAGTAAATATATTTGACATTCCTCTAGGGATATTATTTTCCTGGTGCTTTTATCCAGAAACTTCTTTAAGCATAGAAGTTTCTATTTAGGACAAGAAAGAAGAAGGTGTCCCTGCTCTATTTTTCTAAGTAACACTGCACACAAAGTTTTCTCCCTCTGAGGAGAAAACTTTTTTAATGCCTGCATGTCTCCACATTTAATTATAGTTTGTAGATTCTGGAAAAACACATTTTGTGTTTATGACTTTGGTTTCTTTCTGCCAGCATTTTCATTGTAATTTTTCTCACCAGTACTGCGTGTGGACCGATGGTCTAAATGCCCTTCTTGGTAAGGAGATGACCAGCGATTACACCAAATCTGACATGGACACCCTCCTCTCAATGGAGATGAAGCTTCGCCTCTTGGATTTAGAGAACATCCAGATTCCAGAGGCACCACCCCCGATTCCCAAAGAGCCTAGCAACTATGACTTTGTTTACGACTGTAATTAGACGAACAGCCCATGAGCCCAAACCCCTCCAGCACCTACTGTACTCACTGGATCAATCCCCTTTTCTTAGAAACTGGAACACAAACAAAATAATAAAACTATATAAAATAAAAAGTGAACTGTGATTGAAAGAAAAAGGGATTTATTGAACTATTTTGCTCTTGGTTCTCACTAGACCTTAATAAGAGAGAAAGCCGTACATATTAATAGGCTCACTGCACTTGAGGGACTCGGGGTCGATCCAGAGTCATCGGTTGCCTTGGAGAAGAGAAACCAGGAAGTATTTGTTAGGCCTGTTGGTGGTCGTCCTCTGTCTTCTTCCTCACTCTACTCTTGTGTCTGATGTTTTGAAACATTCACTTCTTCTTCTCAGCTGTGGCGCCAGCTGTCCTTTTGCTTGAAGATTGTTGTAGAAAAATGCTTAGAAATTCAATTTAATTCAGATTCATTGTTGTCCTTTTTATGTTTATTTTATTATTTTTCCTCAGGGCTTTTGTGGGGGGAGGGATGGTAATTGTGTAGTTCAGGAGCTGGGAGGGACAGGGGTATTGTGTTTTGTTGTCATCTTCCAACAGTATTTCCTGTCGCATTCTCACTTACAGTATTTGTGGCAGCTAAATGTTTACCAAGTGGCTGAATGGAAGGTTATAGATGAAAAAATAGTCTCTCATATCCACTCGGTCCTGCTACACATACACAGAAGACTGTTAGAGTAAGTCAGTCCTCAAAATCCAGGAACTGTACTACAGTAAAAATCTTCTCTTTTGAATATTTTAATGTTAATATTATCCCGCCGCTGCTTATTGCAAATTGTACACACCTG
>OMLM01003990.1:5499-62958 GCA_900302695.1 Helostoma temminkii | reverse complement strand
GTGTGTGTGTGTGTTAAGAGAACTGCTCTACAATTCAAAGGGAGCTCCAGTGCTTCGCAGCAGCAGAGAGCTGACAATGACTACGATGGTATTTTGATGTTTAAGTTTCAACAACATTAAAGTGAATGAACAAAGAGTCACCTACTCAAACAAAATGAGTAGAACAGACAAGCTTAATATGGGATGAAACTTTTGCACAGATTTTTTAATGTTATCATGCTGAAGTAATGAACATCTTGGACTCTGCTGTTTAAATATGTTGTCAGGAATGCCCTGATGCCACTTTTTACGTGACTGAGCACAAGTACAATTACTTACATTTGAGTACTTGCAATAGCTTCAAACACTGTAATCGGCTGTTGTTGTTTTCTGACTGTGACAAAAGAAAAAAACACAACAGGAGACTATTGCTCACATCCAAAAATTTACATAAAACTCGTCAGGTTAACAAGCTTGGCACTGCCTTATTTCAAATAATGAATATCTTTCAGGAGGGAAGAGGTTAAGACGCAATGTTTAAAATGTCCAACAATTTTCTGCCTGATTCCCAACACATCATCAACACTTCTCTGCACTAGCAGACCCTCATTCACAGCAGCTGAAGGGACCAAGCTACACACAACCTGTACCACGTTTTTGTCTCAGAGTACTACGTGAACAGAACGATCCACATCTGGAGCATATCGTCAAATACACCCACTAGGCTTGGCTGGCGTGCGAGCACAGAAATTGTTTTGCTTGTAATATGATTCACTAGAAGTCACGTGCCTTCGGTAAGACAGTGTGACGATGGCTGGGAAGGACACGGTGCAGACTCAGCAAACACCTTATGTGTGTAAAGGTCTTATAACAATCAATACAAAGTAACACAGCTGACTGATTCCTGCCTGATGTAACAGATCAAACCGCGCAGGACTACAAAGTTTCCCAGGAGGCCCGGGGACGTGGCAGCAGTATGTTTCAAAACTGGGACTTACAGTAGCTGAAGAAAGTCTGTCACATGAAACTGGCTGCATCTAAATGCACTGCCTGCAGACACCTTTCAATCAGCTCATACACATGTCTACTAAAGTGTTTCCCCTGGTGAGGTGAGCTTCCTCTACCACTGCGGAAATAAAGAGAGAAGAAGAAGAAGAAGAATCCCTTATAGTCCCACAGTGGGGAAATTTACATTTCGGACAGGCTGCCCATTAAAACCGCCAAGGGTGAGGGGTTTCGGTGTCTTGTCCAAGGACACCTCAGCATATAGCCACAGGAGGACCGGGAATCGGACCTGCCAACCTGGTTGAAAGACAACTGATGATAATGATGTTATGAAACACAGATATCGTGTTTGTTAGTTTTTCTCTATAAACTGAGTCGAACTTAACTTTTAACTGGCTCTTAAGAAGAGAAATGTAAAAATGAGACTGATGCAACTCAGTTGTGTGTTTCAACTCAACACTTCTGCACTGAATTCTAAATCTGGCCCTGATGGTTTGCTGCATTAATATCAAGAACATCTTCATGGAAAAGACAGAAATCAAGGTTCAAACTAACACAAAATAACCGACTAACTAACCCAGTGACTGTACTGGGTGTGTTTTTGTTTCTTTTCTCTACTTTCTGGCTGCTCAGTGCAGAAATGCTAAAACGCTGCAGGCTGTGTGTTTGCCTGTCAGGTACTAAGCAAAAAACAACAAGAACATCCGGTACAAAGAATTTATAGGGTTCATAAGCCCATGCGAATCACCTACAGTGGCCTACGGAGAACTGTACTCACATTTACTCATTTGTTTGACAGCTGGCCATAAAAAATCTCTACAGAGTGAAATGCAGAAAGGGTGTTGAGGACCATGAAGAAATTTTCCTCCAAATCCATGAGGAAGAGGTGCAGCACAGCACTGAAGAGGGTGTTAGTCATGCTGCCAGAGGAGCGTGCTTTACAGGACAAAACATCCAGTTCTTCAGATAGTAGGATCCCTCAGGAGGATACGCTCACAGTTTCAACATAGCAAGAAACCCTGCAGCAATGTTGGAATAGCAGGAAGAATTAATAATTGTCTATGGGACAGAAATATAATCAATCAGTTGTAGCACGAAAAGGAAAACAGATGGTCCCGTCAGGCCTCTGAGCCATGAGTTACGACTGAGACGCTCTCCTCACAGATTCACTGAAAATTCAACAGCAGAGGCTGAATGGCAGTCGTGTGTCAGAGCTGTGTTACTGATAAACAGCTACAGGGTCAAAGCAGCATGTTGTGTATGTTGTGGGTCTACAGGAAGAGGCTATAACCTGATAGCAGGTGTAAAACTAAGTCACAAACATAACTTTACTCTGAAATGTGATTACCTGAGAATGTACAGTATATACTAGGCTTTACTAACCATGTATAACCAGGTATAGATACTAACCACGGTGTACTAATATAGATTTTTAATTATATTTATATTAATTACTTCCTATTTTAGAAATGTACCCCAGCCATCTGTCCCACAAAAAAATCCTTTTTCCTCCAAAAAAAAGAAATTTTCAGCAAGCAAATCTGTCTACATCATTGCTTCTGCTGATATATTTTAAAAGGAATGAATATGTATGGCAGAGGTCTTTAGTAGATGAGAAAGGGATTATATTTAAAAAATGAATTACATGGACAGGAAATTTTCATGTACATAAACGTGAACTTAAATCACATTAGTGGGACATGATTCTAACGGGATTAATTCACCAGTAACATCATTAATATATTAAAGGCTTATTATGTTCATGTGAATCTATTCTACTAAAAGCAGTGTTCCTCGGCCAGGCAACCGTTGTACACTGCTCCAGAGAACTACAAATATGTCAAGCTAGGTATGCTCACACATCTTTGCATCAAGAAATATTAAATAAAATTATGAAGTGATGTAAAACGTATGAGAATAATGTTAATTTTGCACTAATGACATACCTGAGACCGTCTTTCATTCACACAATTGTGTAAGAACTAATAGAATCGTGCTGAATTCATAGTGACCTCTTCTCACCGAGCCCAGCCGTAAATCAGGATATCAATCGTGCACAATCAAATAAAGGCTCACTTATGGAGCTGATATGTGAAGTAGCTCTCCTGGGAAACTGATAAATCCACGTCTGATTGCTCACAGGAATATGAACGAGGACAGCGTGTTAGTGTCCTGAGAGGTTGTTTATCAGCAGCTATGATTTCATTCTGCAGCGAGGTTCAAAATAGTACCAGATATAATAGATGCGATAGTGTCATTTCAGAAGAGCGGAGGCAACAGTGACCTAACCTATAAAGGAAAAATGCTGAAAGTAGTGCTAAAAGCTTTATATACCAGCCTTTTAACAGTGCTCTTTAACACTGATAATAAAAGGCCTGTTCACAATGTACCCTACATCTCTGAGTCCATGTGCCATTTGGTAAATGTATTTTTAGTCAGTACTTTTCTTTTTCGCTCCTCATACATAAATGAACTGCAGAGTTGGGCAGCACAGAAAAATGTCAGTGTCTCAAACATAAATGGAAAATGTCCTATTAAAGCCATTCAACAAGATATTAATTACAGAACCATCAATAGACCAGATGGCAATTCAGACCCTGCCTTTGCCATTTTATCACTCATCCTATAACAGCTCTTAAACAAGGCCCTGAAAATTAAATGAAGAATAGAGCAGCGTGCACTAATCACTATTCTTCTGTAAACACTGGGTCAAATGACCACATGTAGCTCAAACCAGTAAGAATTATTTCCCGACTCTTCAGTCATCCTCAGATCTAAAGGAGCATTTTAGGGTTCGAGTTCAGAGTTTTGACTTTTTGACCAAGAACAAGTTGTTAACTGGTAGTTATGAGTCATGTAAAGTTATAATAAAAAAAAAGACAAGCTTGTTTTTCACCTGTAGTGCTCGTTATCCCAGAGCTATGATAGTTTCTCAAATCATTGTCCACAAACAAAAACTTGATTCAAAGATTCAAGACATTTGTGTCAGGATACGTGCGCCTGAAGGCTTTGGATTCAAGGCGCCTGCTCAGTTGTTCATTGTCTCCTGAATTATACTTTGCTAAAAACATTGCACCTGTAGAAATATATTTAATTCAGCCAAACATTTCTGTTGTCCCATAAACCTTTATCTCCAGGAACAGAGGAACTACTCTACCTTCCTCTGACTTGCATAACAACCATATGATTAAAAAAGCTACTGTAGCCCAACACCCACTGATGAAAATACTTGATGCTTAGACTATGCATGCAGTTTTCCATATAAGGTGTGGTGTTTACCTGCATATCGGCAGGAGGTATAGCAACTATAGTGAGATATACCGTCTGAAATTAAATAACTCAATTCTTGCCTGTGCACTGAAAGTCAGGAAATGCTTCTACTCTAAAAAAACACCCTGACACAGAATCCAAACATACTGTTCAGACAAAGTGGCTCATCATTCTGAGGAAAGCACTAATTTACCACATTAATTTATTTTTGTGACACTGACTCAAAGCTCAGCAAGAAGACGTACTAGTGGTGCTTTCATGCTGTGTTATTCTTGTCCAGACACACATTTTCCTGACAAAATGGCTCATTACCGTGTCATCCGAGCAAAAACAAACATCCAAAGACCACTCTCGCTTTTATGTCAGTTTTGCACTTTAGGTTTTTAGTCCTCAATTGATCTCCATTTATCAGAGCAGCTCCCCTGCAGCTGAAACTCAAAGACAGCCATGACATTAGCGAATTAAACTTACAAAACCGCGCACTTGACATTTTTTGCCCCTCGATATCCACGTGACATTTACGAAGGGCGGCTGGTAAACCTCCAGGGTTACGGAAACACATGGCTGAACCTGCCAGCAGTTGCACTCCCACCTCTCATGCAAACACACTTGATCACACATGAGCGCTCTCCCTGGCATACAATTTACACATTGCACCTGCTGTGTCATATGACTTGGGTGTCACTGCTGGTTCCTTTACTGCTGTTTGTCCCTGTAGTCAAGTTATATAGTGACCAAGTACTTGTGAAATGATTAATTAACAGGTCAAGTGAATAAAAATTATTCACCAAAAGCCCTTTATCAGAAAACTGTTGGTTCAAGGTGGTCAGACATTTACTCACTTGTTAGTTCTTAAGTCATGATTGGTTGAACATGGATCTCTGTGATTACCTACTCACAATCTGATTATCTTCAGTAAATAAGCGACGATGTCTGTCCATATCAAGCAGCACCATAGTTCTAAAACATGAGCTGAATGTATGTAGACCAAACCATTCAAAACTTAAAATCCCACCTTTAAGGTTCTATTTTACACAGGTAGTGCAGGAGCAGGAGGAAGTTACTGGAGTTAGAGTTGGAGTAAGACTGGAGACCCCCCACCGATTTGGTACATTTTATACAGAACAGTGCAGCAGCGTCCTGGCACAATCAAACTGTCTTGAACTGACAGTGTAAAAGCCGTTTTAGAGAAGATGGTGAAAAAGGGCACAGCAAACAGACCCACTGTAACAAAACTCTCTAAAATGAATCAGCCAAACTATTTTGGTAGTCCAGTAACAAATGTAGACAAAATTTTCAAGTGAAAAAAATGACAATTTCTCAGGTTCCTTGATCCTAATTTTAAAAAAATCAGACTGAATAATGTAAGATGCAGCATAGAAGAGGCCGACTGAGGCTGCCAGTCTCAGAGGTGTTCCAGTATCTAATAACCAATAACTACACATCACACTTTGAATTTCCTTTTCATTGATGATGAACTGATCAATGTGTCACCTTCACTGATAAGCCACACGTCCATATACCTCCTGTGTTTTTACAGATGTGCAGCAGACAGGGTGTTTCTAAAGGATTTGGTGAGTGGGTGTTGTCTCAGTCAAAGGTCGCATCTATTTAAAGGCTTTTTTTTCCAGATGAAATATGTTTGAAGTGCAGAGAGGGAGAGTGGAGAGGAGTGCTGCTAGTGCAATATGGGAAAACACAGCAAGGTCATTCCCACGTGTACAGAGGGTTGTACATGTTTAACAGTTCATGTAAGTGTGTGTGCATGAGGTTTAAAAAGAGAAAACAGCTGTCAGAAATACAAACGCACTTAGATTAAGCTTCACTGTGGTTCTATGTTACTTTTTCCATTCAAGTCCAATATAGACTAGTATGTTGCAAACCTCCACTGGAAGTTCACCAACAGTTGCTCTTGTACAATCCACAGACCAACACTAATATGATAAAGTCACACACCTACATGCAAACATGCTGATGCGTGGCCTAAAGTTTAAACAAACATCCCATAATCGAGTTACACAACGGAGCAGCTGCACACGGTGTCTCGGTTTGGACACAGCACAAAAGTAGGTTAAAAACATTATCACTGTTGATGTTCAGCTGGCTGCGCAGTGGGTCGCTGGTGCAGCAGCTCTGATTATTTAACAGCTTCTGAAAGTGCAAAGAGCTCGCTGGATATGGATTCAGCATCGTAAGCGCATGAACTTTAAACTAGAAATATTATTCATATTAAGAATCTTAATCTCTTGGTGCTGAGTGATTAGGTAAAAAAAAACTGTGGTAATTTGGTTAATTCAAGTAAATGAAGTAATTTAAATTAAAATGTTGAACATTTTATGTTAACAACAACATGTGAGGATTTTATTAATTCATACCGTATATTGAATACCATCATATAATTATCTGTATCTGTGATAATGTAACAGAAATAGCTGTAATAATGACTGATTAAAAACTGCATTATCTATTCTCTATTATATATTAACTACTGCATTATCAAACTCAATTGAATAGAAACCCTCTAAAGATTTATACATTTGCATCAAAACTTTAGGATGCACAAATTATTTAATTATTTCAGCTCAAGTGAAAAATGAGAGTCACAATTCTCCAGTCACTGCATTTTAAAAAGCAGTTAACATGACTGAAATGACTTGCTTTCTTGGATTTGTCCAAAGAGCTGGCCCATAAACTAATGACCAACAGCCAGGGAGACTCACAGTATCATATAAATTTACATTAGCAGAGATACCAACCAAGATAAGAACTATGCAACATCTGCGAGGGACTTTGTGCTGCTCTGCCGGTGGCTGACAGCAGTGCCAGAGAAGCCCTGGCAGCAGCTCCACGCTGCTGCTGTAACTTTAGAACCCACTTCCACCTTGTTCTAACACTGGCACTGCAAAAATAAAACCATGAAGAAACGCAGCTTCCTCAGAATAATAAAAAGCAGTCTCTCAGTTTTTTACTTTTTTACCTGCGTCCACGCGGTCACTACTGTGCCTTCGTTAACTCCGTCCCCCTCCAAGGATGTGGATGAATGCTGCATGTAGTGAACAGTGGAGGAGGAGGGAGTGCCTGCTCGCTAGCTCAGTCCTATAACTGGCCAGGGGGTAAAAAGAAGGAATACAATCTGACCACTACAAACACACTACAGTCATACACACACACACACACTTGTGGATGCACACACACTCCTTCAGCCTTCTGAATTCCTAGCAGGCCACTGCTGCCAGTAAATTCCTTCTTAGGCCCAGTGAATAGAAGCAGTGACACATTTGGTTCAGCTTCACTCTAGGCCACAGTCACTTGTTCAGGTTTCCATCCACTACCGCGTCTGCCACCTGCCCACCTACACATCCAGCACACATCAGCATAAATGTATAAACAGCTCCTTTCATTTGATTTTCTCACACTCCGTCCGTCGTCTATCTCACCATCACTCCTTTTCTCACTCCCACTCACGCTGGAAAACATTCAGAATTATCCAGTTGTCTGATTAAAAGAATGTGCACAAAGGTTAGTAGTGATATTAGCTTTACCAGCTACACTACCACTCTGCTCCTTGTAATGAGGGTTATTACAAATCTCTTATTTCATAATATGAATCGATCAGGGTGATAAATGAGACCTAGTATAATACCCCACAGGTGGTCTGTGGTCTTGGTCCTGGCACAGCTCCCTCTAAGTGGTGACAATTATACATTAAACAGCTTTTAGGCCAGAGGGTTGTGTTAGTGTAAAAGCAAGTTACAGAACTGTATCTGCCAGGATTCAATATTTTAACATGAAAACCACTATATTGAGGTGCATCTGCAGTTGGCATCTGCTCTGCAGCTCATCGCTGACTCAGCCTCTACCTCATCTCCCACACCCACAGTTTATTCTTCAGACAGGAAGTATAGGTAAAGTGTATGACCTCAAGACCTCAGCAGCTGATGCATGAAGCATCATTTTGCTCATTATATCACTGTGCTTTTATGCTGCCAGGATGCTCCCCCATCTCTGGTTTCAGACTGACCCAGTAAGATAAAGAGCATGTCTGCACAGAGGGGATGAGCTGGGCTGACAGAGTCAGCACGGTCGCTGCTGGCAGTCTGAGAGCATCGCGGTGCCAGTAATAACTGAGACACATACGAGCATCGTCGACATCACTGGCATGAAAACTTTTCCGTGACGGACATAAGCTGCTACTCCAGTATTGATTATGCAGTACTATTACTAGTACAGTGCAATAGTAAGTACTACTTACTATTGATTAGTAAGTATTTATGCCAATATACAGAAAGAGAAGGAATTAACCCCAATGGTGTTTTAATGGAGACCACACAAGCTCCCATCCCTCCCCCCGACTTCCCTGTCACAGCAACCACTGCACGCAATGCTAGCAGCTTCCACACGCATCTCCCTCACCCGGCTGCCTTCGTCAGTGACGGACAGATAACATTACTCTGCTCGAAGCTGGCACCTCAGTGTGAAACACCAGAGAGAGCAAGAGACAGCGTATAAGAGAGTTAACTCTCTCACCTCCCTCACTTCTGTCTCCCTCCAGTTGGTTCATTTTCACTGTTTGTGTTCATGTCTTTATCAACAATTCGCACTGAGGCAGCATCGGTTGCCTGCTTACTCACTTTGCATGATAAAAAATGTGGGGGAGAAAAAAGTGACTGCATATTAAAGCACAGTAGACAGTCCTGTTCACAGTGGTCAGGTTTTACAACAAAAGCTATAGACAGAAGACAACAAGAAGCTACTGGATTTTTTACTGGATTTGTAGCCGTAGTATCTGGACATTAGAAAACATCTACCTGTCAGCACTAACAGCACTGTGGCCTGATAGCCTATAATGTGACACAGAATATTCAGTTTGATCTACACTATAGGGACAAAAGTATTTGGCCTTCTGACCTTTACGCCACATAGACTTTAAAATGGAGAACAGCTCTCACTCTATTTGTAAAGCTTTCCACAAGATTTAGGAGTTTTCTGCCCGTTCACTCGTTGAGTTTTATCAAAACAAAAAAAAACTGAATTAAGGTTTTACAATGGCCTAGTCAAAGTCCAGACTTATTGAGAGTGGCCGGACCTTAAACAGGACGTTCAAATCTGAGAACCCTCCAATATGGAGTCTGCAAGGAAGAGTGGGCCAACATTCCTCCACAGCGATGTGAAAGGCTTATTCTGTTCTGCGTATGGGTATCTATCCTAAATAAATATATGACTTGAAAGGAAGTATTAGCATAGCCTTCTCTCCTGCGGCAGCTGCATAGTTTAACTAACTGATGGAAATGCAATATATTTCTAGCAGGGCAGCTGCTCTTTAACTCAAACTGGGAGCTGAGTGTCACACAGCAGATAGCGGCGCTGCAGTGCTAGCATTCAGGACAAGCGGTTCTTCAATAAACATTCTCCAACAAAATCAACATAAAAAAATGAAGTATAAAGCAGCTCCTTCAGCTGTGAGTATAGATGTTTTGTGACCATGTTGATTTCTTCAACTGAAGACTGAGCTGAGCAGATGTTTCCACCAGCTGGACTAATGTCAGTCACAGTGAACAACACACAGGTCACTTCTATAAGGTAAATTATGTGTATTATCTTAAAAACAGTCTGTCGTGATTCTGTTTTTTCGATACTGTTGCAAGTTATTTACAATAAATAAGTCAATGTGTTTAAGTTATAACTGGTGTATATTTAATTTGTACTTTAAATTCCTAATTTACTCTTTTTTTCATTTTAGAAAACACAGACGCACCAGTGACACAGTTTTATTACAGAGCACTATATTTCATAAATTCACTATTCACCGATAATTGACTGCAGATTTTACGAAATGCTTAAAATATGCGAACCTTGTCTATGACTTTTAATATACTGTACAGCCAGAAAAGCAGATCATATTACAGGCATTAATCTCAAACAAAACATTTATTAAAATCTTATGAACCTTTACAGCTTTAATTGATTATGAATCATGTTGCAACCATTAAACAGCTTTTCCAACTGCAATTCTTACATAGAAATAGTCTGTGATAATAAGTTAGACCAGGGTATGAAGCACCTTAATAGTATCTAATGCTAACTGTGATAATTAGAATTTCAGAAAACATGATCCTTCCTCTTGGCAACAGCAAAAAAGCAAAGTGACAGAAAAAACACTCCTCCTCCTCCTCTGAACAGCTCTCACCTCGGTGTTGTAGTAGCAGCACTTATCTCCCAACATAAACACCTCACCAATGCATCATTTTCTGTGTTAACGGCCCACAAAAGGGAAAAACTCCACAGTGCTGCAGAAGAGCAGCAGACAAGGTACTTAAAACAAACAAACAAACAAACAAACAAATCATATGTTGTCAGAACCACTCCTGTGGCTTTACGCTTAAAATGTTAATTCCACTTTTCTTCAACAGGTGTTGCAGCATCTGTAACAGTGTATTACATGTAAGAGAAGCTTAAAGAGAACAAGCTACAGCTGGAGAGTTTGAAGTAATACTCAGTGACAGTTTCCATTTGCCCTCCAGCCTCCCTCAAAAAGGATTTGTAAAATTATTGGCATTCATTATTAAAACCCACAAAGGGTGAGCAGGCTTAGGGCAAACAGTGCTCATTACTTTGAATAAGAAATGCTAACAAGCCAGTTTAATTTTCACCACATGACTGCAGATAAATGATGCAGAAAAATATGTCTAAAACCAAAATATCATGGCATGAAGGTTGTTTATCATTTCATTTATTTACTGCCCTCAGGGGTTTTGTTCCAGCTACAAAGTTAAAGTCAAATTTCGTTTTGCTTAAATTCATGTTTTTCTCCTGTTGAGTCTCATTTCGCTCGATATAATCGTCACAGTTTTCAGGTTGAACACGTGTTGAGTCCTTATTGTTTCCCCTATAAAAACATGACAGTAACAAACTACTTTTTTGCTACATCATAGTGTTACTGAAGCATGGCCTGATAATAGCTTAAAATAGATGCAACTGTTGCTTGGATTGCCATGGCATGTAGCAGAGACATCTGTGGTTCCTATACTGACATTTAAACCCTTTACGTTACTACATGCACCAGTCACGAGGACACGTTCTTAAATATTTATTAGACCTTAAAAATAAACCCACTACAATAATCCTGATCACTTGCCAGAGCATTTCATAACAGATCTACAAAAATCATACACTTGTCCAGATTCATATCAGCTATGACGTTTGGGTCCCCTGACTCAGCGCCTGACTGACTCTAATTATAACCACTCTTCACCGGCTGGGAAGCAGAGTGGCTATTAAATGTCTCATTGCAGAGATAATGAAAATATTTAGAATTAGCATAAACAGGAATGGCAGTGGAATGGAGCCCTGTGATTGGGGACAGCGTGTAGAAGAGTGAACAATGCTTGGGCTCATTACGAAAGTGCCTGCACTGACACAAAATTGGCTTCCACACAACGGTTTGTGACTTCACAGCAAATAAGATCCATAATGAACCGAGATGCTGCTTAAAACAGGGAGAATTTGGGGGCTATAGAACTGAAAATAAGTGATTACAAATGGGCTGCTTTTGCACGAGCCAAGCATTCTGTTTTGTAGACAATAAGGTCATTACTTATTGTGCAAAGTGGCAACTGTAAAGTAATAGAGGAGAAGAATGGACACGAGTGCCAAGTTAACATAATCAGCATAGTAACAAGGCATCACATCCGCTGGCTGCTTTTCAGCTGTGGCTCGGCTACGTGGGCGCAGGTCAGGAGGTAAAGTGGAGGAAAAATGTATCAGTGGTGTCATATCTGTGACTCAAATGGTTGTTCTGAGCCTTGAAGCTGCCGGATTTCTGCCTACGGTCTCACGGTTAATAACATAATGCAGTAGTTTATTGATCTCTGTTGGCAAACTGTCTTTTTGTTTGGATACATGCAGAAGAGCTGCCGCAGTGTGTGGAGATCGACTGCTTTCTGCAAGCGCAAAGTTTAATGGTTGCAACAGCGTTTGATTAAATGAAACTTTGAGAATAACTTGTTAAGACACACAACTTTAGTTCTTGTTTGATTTCTCATCACAGAATTTATAATATTGGTTTTGGTTGTATGATGTTTAGATCAACAATCCATCCTTTAGGAAACAGGAGAGTCTGTACATAAATTCAATTCCCCAAAAAGCTGCCGAGACATTTCACTCTGAGATTAACCTCATGGTGGCACTAAAGGAAACATCAGGTGATCATCAAAGTTACTGGGATGTTCGGACAGGGAGCCATGAACGTCTGTGCAAAACTTCATGGCAATCCATCCAGTGGAGTTAAGACTGTGTGCATTATTATTATTATAAGGGAATTTTCTCAGGATAATTTATATTGTTGAACAGATACAGTATTATCTATGACTCCAAAACTTTCTCATTAAGAAAAGTGGCTACTGCTCAGGTTACATTTTTCTATTTCAGACGGAACATAAATACAACTAAATGTACATAAACTAGGAAGAAACAAACATGTTATACAGTTGTCTGTGAAGCCACTGCTGGCTATCCAACCAGTGCAGCACCTGAATGCATGCAATGGAGCATCATCCTGCATAAATATTGTGGGCCATTTGAATGCTACAGACTGCTTCTTGTACCACTGCTAGTAGAAAGTGTTTTTAGACTCCATTTTCTATCCAGCTCCTATGAATGATCCATCCAGGGTCACTTGTGTTTTATTGTACAGGGCTTGTGCTTTAGCCTTTCAGACCTTGACAGTATAGGAGAACAGGACACCTTGTTATTCTGCAGACTTCAGGAAGGTTACAGGGAAATTATGGCACTGGAGGAACATTAGGCTATTTTAACAGTTTTGCATCCCTCTGAAAGACATTTTTCAATATTTGTCCTCTCAGTGTCTGTTAGGTCTGTTAGGTTTCTACACATTTTGCCTGGAATAAAAAAGGGCATAATAACTGTGCACAGCAATTGGCCTTAACCAACTATTATGCACACATAGCAGTGAATCGACTGGAAATGCCACTTGTATGAGAAAAAAATAGTGGTATATTTCAAATATTAAAAAGAAAACCTAAAGAGCAGCTTCGGTTTACTCTGTTCACATCTTGTTAAGGACAGAAGGAGAAAACACCACAGAACCCATCAGTTCCCCCGACAGTGCGACAGCAGAGCGACAGGTAGCGTTTGCTCTGCTGTTGGTCCACAGGATCCACTTCCACCTCCTCTTATCCTGTCTGTGTCGACAGTGTGTGGACATGGAAGAATTGCTCTTGTTCATACAAACACGAGGGCGCAGAGCAAACAGAGCAGGGCTGCTGCAGCTCGATGCAAATAAGCAGACAACAATGTAACTGTAGAGACAACGGCCTACTGGGTAACTGGTTTGTACCTCGCAGGTGAGCATTTCAGAAAGCGACAGAGCCATTAACAACAAAGTATGATTTAATAAATGAATGATAATCAATCACTTCTGAAGACGTTACATACTGTAACTGCAGATGTCTCAGCATTTCCATCTCACCTACACTCTACCTATCTTCCCTATCAAATGAAGTAAACTGCTAAAAAAATCATAAGTACATAAAATAGGTATTAAATATCTATATATATTCTGTGTGAAAATGAGCAGAATAAATACTGTAAAACCCACAAGTCACTGTCATTTCCATTCTCTTTGAACTTATCTTATTTTCATTGATTCCAAGAAAATCAACCTGTGTGACCCTCAGTGTACAGAGCTATTTATAGAGCATAACTTGGCAGGCAAAGCCACACATAACCTCACAGCCATTACTCCAGCTAATGACGTTGTTGTGTTGAAACTGCTCTCTCATACCTCAGGTCACCTCTTTGTCATTATTTTAAAATGACCATAATAATTCTATTACTTATGCTCTCTATCACTCATTTTTATCTTTCCATTTGCATTTTTTTTTTTCATAATTTCCTCATTTCACGTTTCTGTTGATGCTTTTATAAAACACAATTTGTCCCCACTGCTACACCTGCTTCGCTCCTCTCTGCCTCCAACCACAACGTCCCCCGGGCAGACACACGGGTTATAAAGCAGCCCCGACAGTTAATTGCAGAGCCATCAAGTAGCAGAATTGAGATTCTTCAGTCCTGATGAGCCTCTCTCATTTGTGGCTGCAGTTGGGGAGTGTGGGGGCAGACAGAAATGTCCATCACAACCAATCAGAAAGAGCACACAGTGTGGCATCCACCTCTGTTGCTACTGGTGATGCAAAAGGCAGAGGCAAACTCTCTCCCCCAAATGACCCGAAGAAACTGATTAGGGACATTTTGTTGCTATGGTAATGTTGAGATGAGGCCACCCTAAGCTTTAAATAAGCCCCCACTCTAGTCCACTGCAATAAATATTGCCAAAAAGATTAGAGTGTTTACCGCACGTAACACCTCTTCTGGAAAGTGTGTGTGCGGATGACAGCAGAGGTATAGTGAGAGTCGGCATGAAGAGTGACAGCCTGGCATGCTAATAGAAGACAAGTCTACACTGCATTCGCATTCAAAACACTTCACAGCATCCTGAGCGGCGCCGTCTCAGAGAGAGAGGCGCATGTGTATGTAGGAATGTGTCTGAGTGTGTGTCTAAGTAGCAATGTGAGTCAAATCAAAGCCAGCAAAAGAGAAGGAACAACAGCCATTTCCTATCACTATCAAAAATAACATAACGAAACAACAACAACAAAAACTCTTTCCGGTTACACTCAAAAACACATTTTAACCATTAGTTTCATTATTAGTTCAACTCCTGCTTCGGACAATTTTTGTATCTCTGCTTTGGACCCGTATCTGTTCATTCAAGCAATAAGCAGGTTCCATATTTGGCTTGATTATTATGCAACTGTCAAAAAACCTGCAGCAGTTTCTGTAACTACAGTGTAAACACATGCACATGACAAAAACAGCAGAGTCTTACAGACAGACATGTCCACACCCATGCAAACACAGGCATATCTCATATGAGGCCTATTGATGCTCATGTTATTGATTCAGATGAGAAATGCTTCTTAATGTCATGCTGTGATACAACAACTGCAGCCTGATGAGACCCTGTGACATTCAATATGACCAAATCAAACCACTGGCTGTCACATTTAATTTAAAATAGTGTGTTAATCCAGATGATTAAAAGTAGTAACAAGACATCTCAGAGCAACAGACCCCGAGTTGCACCTCAGCGCTGGAATATAACAAGACGATTACCGGGGATGTGTTGAGGTTTACTGGTCTGGTGTCCAGGATCTGACCAGCAGTAATCACTGCCCACAAGTTCAGTCTGCACAAAGCAATAATTATAAACTACAGTTGTGAGAATACGTTCCGGGCATTCAGAGTGTCAGTTAAAACAAAGTGTTAGTACAAAAGACTCACTTGAGAAGCACTGAAAACAAAAAACTGTCATAACAAATGCTTGTGTTATGTTGTGCCGCACCAACAAGAAGGTAAAATACTGCAGAACAAATGCAGACTCGATGACCTCTGTCTGACAGAGAGTTTACCTGCCATATCTACTGTACACCAGCTTCAACTTGTACTACGTCCATGCCTCCCCTCAAGTACTGTGTGAGCTCTGTCTCAGTGCTGATGAATGAACAGCAGGTGTTAAGGTGTGTGACCTGTAAGCTAATGTTAGTTAAACACAGAGAGTACATGCTACAGTCACTCACTTCTAAACTCATCCACTTTTTTATCCCGACATCAGTCCTCATTCATGTTGTTGTTGCTAATTAAGCAGAAGGTATAGAGCCGTAGATTTGCAGAAATACTTTTTCATGCTTACTTCAAGCGCTGCCTGCAGACCCATGATTTTATAAGACTAAGTTTATCCGTTAAACATAACTTCTGTCCACATGTACACTGCTGGAGCACTGTTTGGGGTTTTTGAGATGATAGTTTGTAGTATACAGGGTGAATGTGGAAAAAAAAGGTTTCCTTAACAATTCAGAGCCCAGCCTCACTGTCACCACCATGACTTGGTCTAAATAATAGAAATAAAAGAGCAGCAGTGAATTGCAGGCTGCATCCCACATGTAAACACAGCTTGTTTCAGACATGAAAATATAAACAAGATAAAGTTGTCCACCACTTCCTCCCCCACGAGGGATTCTCACAGCTGCAGCATTATTTACTTTATTACCCAAGATGCAAATGTGCCTTTACACAACAACAATGAAATATTTCACAACCCAGCAGAGAAGAATAGACACATAGTTAGAATCCATATGTAGGTGATGTGTTCCTATTAATTTACTAGATGCAGAATCTATTTTTAGGTATGTATGGATGGACCTCTGTGGCTTAACACAGGTATAAAATGGCACTTTACGCCTCATTAGGAGGTAGAGAGAGGAATCCAGTGTGTACCCAGACACTGAATACAATCACTCCAGTTCTGCTCCAGCCCACGCATCCCTCGCTGAGTTCACTGAGACTGTAGTGAGACAGAATTTCTTCTTGTTTGGAGTTGCCAATGTGGGAAGTGAAATACATACAATGGAAATGTGTTTGGGTTTTCCCTTCTGTCCTGCTCAACTGTTTCCTCTGCAGCAGATCAAAAAAGGGCTGTTCTGAGTAATGGCTTTGTAAGACAAACACACCTAAGAAGCTTCCAGTGTCAATTCAAAACTACACTTTGCTTCAGAAACTTCAACGTGTGTAAAATTCTTTCTTTAACCTGAATTCACCTTTTCTTCTATTTAAACAGTTAAATTATATAACAATAATGTGTTGCCAAACAGCTCTCTGGGATTTTTGTGAGTAAAAAAAGAAGTTTTTTTTTCATGCACAAACATTCTCTTAATGCACGTACAGTGGATTCTTTGATTTCACAATAGCAGCACAGACCTGAGAGACTGGAAAGCTCAGAGGTCTCAGTGACAAACTGATGGAGAATTGAGAGCAAATCAATATCATAATCCTACACATCCATCTCTGGAATGGAGGTCTGAGATGAAAGTACAATAGATCTGCAGAGGCTCCACACTCTGAAGACTCCATCTACATCAACACTGTCTAGTAAACACTATTTACCCTTAATCAAGTAATTACAATGAAGAAAGCAATGCAATACAGTTTAATTTCCCCTGAGAGTATCAACAAATCATTACTGCAATATTAAGAATTTGTGCTTTGCATCATGATGAAATATATGACTAGAAACAATTTTGGACAATTTTACATTACAATTTTACATTAAAACAGCCAAAGTCAAGGCTGTTTTAATATTATAATGCTATAAAAATGCAATAATGTCTTAAAATGATATTGAAGTTTAAATTTACAAAGAAGAAAAGAGCACAACCACAGCACTGGAACTCTATGAGGAGATAATGTGTGGGGTCACTGCACCACTGAACGTTTGAATTATACTAAAAAGAACACTAACAAATAAAATAAAAATCTGCTAATAATATACTGTAATAATGATTTTAACATAGATAACATATACAAACGTTTTTAGCGAAGATAACTTCAATTAGATCTATTAACACAGGGACCAGTTACTGCTGTGAATGAGCCATTTTGCTGTCAATGCCCAGTGGTGGACGCAGATTCTAAAGGCCTCCCAGCTCAAGCACATTTGCCATAGACTGCATTTAACTATTTTTAAACAAATTCAAACTGCACTTAATACATGACACACAAACATCTGGTATAATATCAGCACATCAACAAAATCATGATGTGCTGATATTATACCTGAGGGTAAAAGTGACTCCAATTCCTTCCTACCGTCCAACGTCGAGGCTCATGCAGAAACCCACACTTCTCAAACAAGTGTTCAGCATCTCGGCTTCTCTCCAGTTCAGCCTTTGAAGTCGGCAGCCTTTAAGAGGCGCTCTAGGCTATGGGCCATCCATTCGTATGGTACCATTTGACTCTAATAAGCCCATACCCAGCAAATTTTATGTCCAATTTTACAGGATGGTGGAGATATCTTCTCATCTTGCCGTAATTTCAGCTGTTCATGTTCACAGATGGTTTCTATGCTCTCAATCCTTACAATCTTACTACAACACACAGACACACATCTGATGAAAATAATGTTAAAAAGCCCAAATTACTCAAACCACCAGGGGGGTTTCTGAGCAGGATTTAGTCATCAAACCTTCAATGAGCTCTTCATGTCCCTGCTTTGAAATCAGTGCTTCTTTTCATTTCCTTCCACTTCTCATAAACCAGACAGGTTGAAACAAGGTCAAGTCTAGAATTATAAGAGGGCTGACATTTGGACACAGCTCCTTCTAAGAATGTGAAATGAGCTTGTAGAATCGATCATGCAAATTTACAATCCTGGCCAAGAAGAATATGCAGTTAGTTTTTAAGGTTTTGCCTTTATACACCACCACGATGGATTTGAAATAAAACTATTGAGATGTGAAGATGTGAAGTGTAGTAAGAGGTTTCAAAACAATATGACATTTACCATTTAGGAATTACAGCCGTTTTAAACCTCCATTTTCAGGGGCTCAGTAGTGTTTGGGCAATTGACCGACAAGAAGTTAACTGAGTGAGTCAATAGTTTAAAACTAATTAAGCAGAAGCAAAAGAGCCACCGATATGAAAAGAAGATCTCAATGCAAATGAAAGAGGCCATCATTAGGCAGAACCTTAAATGTGCTCAAATCAGCAGTTTAGTAGAAAGCACTGGTGAGCTCAATAACATCAAAAGACCTGAAGGATGACAAACGAATGATCGCAGAATCCTTTTCTTTGGTGAGGAGAAACCTCTTTATAAAATCAGTAGACGTCATGAATACTCTGGGGAAGGCCGGTGAAACATCATCAAAATCTACAATCAAGAGACGCCTTCATTCACATCTTGATTGTTTTATTTCATGAATACATACAAAGGATTTACAACAAGGTGCAAACCACTGCTAACATGTAAGAAGAGGAAAGCATGATCAGAAAAGCTCATGATCCAAAGCTACCACATCGTGTGTCAAACATGGTGGAGTCCGTGTTGCATGGTTCACTGGTGTTAACGGATGATGCGACTCAAGCAAACAAAACTGTCACTGAACTGTACAACGTAAATATTATGTGTGTTCAGGGTGAGGTCAAATAAAATGTCAGATTCTTCCCAGCTTTAATGTCCAGAGAGAAGCTGCTAAAGTATCCACACTATGAAACTAATACATATAATAATACATCTTCACTGAATAAACTCACAAATCTAGTAACATAATCTGATACTTCATCCTAGTAAAAGCATGGCTGGGATCCATATTAATATATCAAGCTTTTTCACAGTCACAGTGGTGACTGGTACATTTTTATAAAATTAGTCTGTTTAGACATCAAGTATTTCAGTTTAGTTATGTAAACATTTTTTATATTTCTTGTATCAACTAGTATCATTCTAAATCTTTCTACTTAAGATTCAAAACAATCGTAGTGTTTACAAATGTACAATTGCAACTGTAATTTAAAGTTTTCTCATACTGTAGAGAAATCAATAACAGCTTTAAAAGACATATATGGAAATTATAATGATCATTTGATGATGGCTACAGCTCTTGGAATGCAACAGAATACTCATGCACTACTGTGACTGTGAAGAACACCATTATGAACATCATCAATAACTTCATTCCATGATGATTCAATAATCGGAGCTGTAGCATTTATGAAAGTATTATTCTCACATTAACACGCATGAGATGCTGTTAATTCTTGTCCTGATAGTTTATCTAATATTACTGCAGGAATTCAGGCTTTTTCATGCATTTATAATAATTCACGTACCCTTATCTTATTTTGTGCACTGTTTATCATTTTGTCTAGTTTTAATTAGAGCAATAAATTTAGTCTTTAAATCACTTGCAAGGTTGTGAAACCTACACGTTACTCATTCCCAGAGCCAGAGATGAGGTTTTGTTTTGTATTTTTTTGTGAAACTGAAATATATTCGATTTCCAATATTATAAAACAGACAAAAGGGGAAGCTGCAGAAGTTACTATAAACTGTAAATGTTTGACATTTGCGCTTTATAAATGATGGTTTATATATATATTATATTCATATTTCAGGCAAACCACAGTGTCATAGAAACCACAGTCATGACAGCTCTCTGTGTTTTAGTGCAGCCTATCACAGCCTGCTGCAGTGACAGCCTGACACTTGGTGACAAAAGGCCATCCTCCCTGAGAATGACTTGTAGGGAATTCATTTTGTCAAAGTGTCAGCCGCATCAAACATCCAGCCACAGCAGAGTGTCAACGCTCAGGAGGAGCAGATGCCAGACTGGAGGACCTATTCTCCTGGAGACTCCCAAGATGCTTGGTCAGATCCTTACTCTGGCCTTTTCTTTCTGTACATTTTATTTGCAATTCTCAGTTTTTATGTTGCGAAAAGAGTTTTGATTTAATCAGAAACTGGGCCCATTTTATCATCCAGAATTTGTTATTTATTCTTTCCTTAGAGTGGAAACTGCATATAGAGCCATTTCCTTTTTATTTGTCCCAAAATAATCTATGCTCCAACCCTCAATTGTCTTATTTTTAGGTTATGCTGGTTGGTACATGCTGAAATTATTGGCTGCATAGTGATAACATTCTCACTGCTTACACTGGAGCATAAGTATTAAGCTTTTTTCTTATTTAAAACTGTTTCACACTGAAATAATCAAAAGCCTCCATGAATCATCAAACATACAGTGTAGAACACTCATAGGTTAATATTTAGTAGATCAAGAACTCGAGAAAAATGTTAAGAGGCAAGAATATGTGAGAAGGAATCCTCCGACTTATCAGGAACATTAGGTTTAGTTTGAGATCTTTGGTGAACAGTCAGGGACCTTCGCTTCCTGTCACCTCCAATCATGTCGTATGCAGTTGTCTCTTAACTACACGCTTGCCTTTCAATCTCTCATCCTTCATCCATCCTTCCTTCACAGTGATTACCCATCACAATTACCTCTGCTATGCTTTCACATAAACTTGACTTCATTCATTCACAAACATGGAATTCTTTTACACATATTTATTTCATGACCAACACTAAAGATGGCAGGAATCGCACCCCTGTAACAGATTTTCATTTATCCCACACATTATTCCCTCCACGTCTACAGATTAGCAGAGTATCACACACACTTGACTTCTAAATATTTGGGGTTACGAGTGGCTTTTAATTTAAACCAGAGTCAATTATAAGTTGGTCAAAGATGAATTTTGAAACGATCATGTTTGTGTATATTTACAGTAGTAGAAAGAAGTATTTTAGAACACGAGTGTGAGTGTGTGTGTGTGTGTGTGTGTGTGTGTGTTTGTAGGACTCAGGCAAAGCCTTTCCGACAATCTGCTCCACTCACCCCCTGCTGGGTCACCAGTGCAAATCCATTTACGTCCCTGAGCTGTCATGAGGATGACAGTCGTGCACACATACGTGCAAACACACAGACACGCGCACAGTATAAGTACAGTATATACATATATAAAGTCCTTGCGTGCAGTGAGCATATGGGCCATATGGGCCTCACATGCATAAAAAAATTTCATCAAGAACACATACCTCCACCTTGATAAGACGCCCACTCAGAAAGCACGACATATGAACGCTCCATTACCTGGCATCCAAAAAAATACCCCCACACACACAAATATGATCGAAAACTCTAAAGCAAACACACAAAACCTTGTAAAGCCTTCACGCTCACCTCAAGTGTCCGCAGTTGACACCCGCTGCTGGCTTATACTGGATTATCTGAAACAACAGCTTGGCTACGGACTTGCTCAAACAGCAAGTGAACACCTTCTCATTTGAATGTAAACACACTGGATTAAGCAGAGGAGTGGAGGTGGAGTCTGGTGGTGTCAATGGCGGGCTTGTTGACAGGTGAGGGAATCATTAACTAGAGCAGTCTCAGTGAGGGATCACTGAACTTTTCCTGAGGCAACACAACGCGCCTCATTGTACGTTCAGTGCTTACTTCTCTGTCATGCATTACTGTAATGCATTAATGCAGTTCTTTTATTTTTAGCATTTATCTTTAAAAAGAGAAACTGATTGAGCAGTTTGGCAAGACAGAGAGGGATCCGTCGGAGTGATAAAGGCAATATTGAATCCTTATCACCTCTTCTTCTAAGAATAACAAATATCTAATTAATATCTATTAATATCTATCTATTAATATCTAATTACGATGTGGTCCTCCTCCTTGTGTCATACATAACGTTATAACACCTTAACTGTAAAAGATTAAAAAAATGAGATGCAACTTCCTAAGAAGACATGAAAAACAGAAAACCTTCAGTGGACTGTAAATCCACTGAGGATTAAAAATCAAGAAAATGAGAAAGTGGCACAAGTGACATTGAAGAAATAAGGACACTGAATAAGCAGAGAAAAAGAAGCGATACAAAACTGAGTAATAGTTCATCTCCGGCAGCTATCCATTTTTTTCCTACTGCATATTAAGCATGTCCAACGCTGCATTTATGAAGTAAAATGCCAAATGTGGCTTGAATCCATGAGGTGATTGGACTACAGGTGGAACATTCATAGTGTGAGTCAGAGTACTTCACCATAAGAGACTAGAGTGGGAGTGAATAGCGATGGTTAGTTTGTTTTGGAGCTCAGGGCTATTTCCTGGATTCCTGTGTGCTCTCTGCCTCTTTCTCTCTCTGCCATGAGCTTGCTGATCTGACAGGTCACTGACCTGCCCAGTGGTCTGAGGTATGACTCATTCATCAGCCAAATCCCCCCGCCCCCCCAAGTCCAGACCACCCCTGCTACTGCTTGTGCAACTGGTGCTCACACACGAGCTCACATACACACTCGCCCAGAAATACAGTTTGCAAGTTACATTAGTTTCACTCACACAGTGATTTCGTAAACCTACTACTAATCAGCATGTGAATTGTTGTGGTTGAGCTCCAGCAGCCTTTAGAGGCTACAGACTATTACAGTATCTGTTCTCCCCTCAGGGAATGAGGACTGATGGTGTTCATGTGAGAGCAGGTTACACCTGACACCTTGTGATAAATGTAATAATGTCACTAGCGTTGTGGGTGGGTAAGGTGTCTGCTGTTATAATGGACAAAAACCAGTAACATATTATGTAATTTCTGTTTGAATCCAGTGTTTGAAAAGAAAACAAGTCACAGAGATTTGTCCTATGACTAATACACTGAGCATCCTTATTGTAAGAGTGTGTATAGGTTACATAGCAGCTTAGTGAATTAAAACCACCCCGCAAGTGTCTACTATTACTGTCACACTGACCAACCTGCCTGTTCGCTAACGTCTATTATCCTGCACAGGCAAAACCAGTTTGGTTCTTTTAGAATAACATGCCAGATGAACTAGTTTGGTCACAGCCTCTGCTTTGGAAAATAATAAAAACCTTTCTCTTAATCCACATTAAACAAGGATGAATTCCAACAGCATTGTGGCATGGCAAGAAGGAAGTTAGTTTATCAAGTTACGTAGCAATGTGAATGCACACAAATAAAAAGCAAAAGCAGATTATGAGTATGTGTCACACATCGGGATTGTTGTAGCATACCTGCAGGGTGCATGGTAGAAGGGATATCCAGAGTGAGGTATGTGATTGCAGTATCCGGACTGATTCCACATGGTGCTTCTCTTGTTCTATGTGATGACACTTCACCGGGGCCGTTTCTTTCTGCTTTCTATTTCTAGTGCTGTGGAGATCGAACTCAAGCTGCTGGGAGTCACATTAATCAGCGTCTCTTCTCTTGTGTGGCTCCATGGGGAGAGAATGGGAGACGGTGGTGGGCTTAAGAAGAAAGATTACTAAGAAGATGAGATGAGAAAATGAATCGAGGGGAAGAGACCAAACAGAGAGAGGATGATGCCAGGTGAGTCACGTCTGGTGTGGTTTACACACCTGGAAATGAAATCTGTTCCTGCCGCCCCCCGCTACTCAGCAGAGTCTCAGACGCCTGCCCCAGGTGTATTCTAACATCACGAAGCACCTTTATTCTTGCCTCAAGTCAATCAGCTTCCCTCGGATCTCAGGTGCAATCAGGTATAACAGATGTTTTTGTGGTTCACCTTGTTGAGATGCATCCACTGCCTGTTAAATCATGCGTGATACACGTCTCCACCTCACGTGTCCATGATTTGGTTTCCAGGGTTTTCCACTTCTGAGGTGCTGATGTACATCAGACAGTGTTCAAGACAAGCAGCAGATTTCAGAGACCTCCATTTCTATAGCAATATCCAATGCCAAATTGGAGCCGTTTATGTCACACGCACTACATTCTCTCCAAAGTTCACAAGTGCCACAAATCCATCTGTTCTTAAAATGAGCAGGTTAAAATCCACAGTCCCTACGTCCCTCCACTGTCTCTAGTTTGTCTCTGAGGCAACTGGCGCCGACACAAGTGCTTATTTTCCCAATCACAGGCTCCTCACCGGCTCTCCAGCGTCATGAAACCACAGCGGTGCACAGCGCTGAATGACTGAGCACGGAGAGAGTGAGAGAGGCAAAGGCAGGAGGTGGTCGAGAGAGCGAGCGAGCGTATGAGAGCAAGAGTGAGAGAGCGAAACAACAAGAAAGAGGTAAACAGAGCTGAGCTGCATTCCTGCTCCCAGCTCACGCTCATCTGGCAGGATACACACCTCTGAGAGGAGGAAGTGAGAGAAAGGGAAAGAGAAAGGGACAATGTGAGCGCGAGAGAGAGAGAGGGAAGAAAGAGAGAGCGTCTCAGTGTTTACATGCACACACAAAAATGTGATTACAGTGTAATTTAAGACGGCTCAAGTACAGTTGTGCAAAAATTAGTTTGTGTGTAAAACATAATGAAAATGATCTGATCATAGCAGATGTTAGTGTAAGATTAACACAACCTCAAATGAACAAGCAACTCATTTTTTTCATTATGCCATTAATTATTTAACAGAAATGATCCCAAAAAGAAAAAAGAAAAAAAAACTTCCTATTTTCTTTCTTAATAACCCCAATTCCAAAAAAATCTACATAGAGACTGATTGGAATGATTTGCAAATCTTATATACCCAGATTTATTTGCAGCACAAAACAGAAAACAAATCATGTTTAAAATGTACCATTTTAAAAACTTTAGACAGAGCCAACAAAAGGTTGAAAAAGAAGTGGTACAAGGAAGAGCTGGAAGAACAGGTTTTTTCACCTAAGATGGTGCCTTTTCTCAGTAAAACATTTGATATGTTTTCTGTGTTATATTGTGAACAAAATATGGGTTTATGCAATTTTAAAACCACTGCATTCTGCTTTTATGTAGATTTTACAGCGTCCCAACTTCTGCGGAATACTGAAAAATACTGGAAGCCTAATAATACTAAGTGCTTCAACAATATTACGTTTATAATCTTAAACTACTGATAAATAAATTAAAAAATACCAGAGAGAATGACACTGTGAAGTATGTGAAGACATACTGAATCACTGTTTATTTCATAAACTATACAAACTTTCTTCACAAACTTCCGGAGCTACTTGCTAGTGCGTCACGATCATTTTCACATACATACACTTCATTTTCCACTCATTCATACAGCTGAATGTTGTACCATAGAGTAGAGCTGAATAGAGGAGCAGTAAAGACGGACAAACAGCTTTAAGATTCAGTGAAGACAGATGAATAGAACTGGCTTTAGTTTAGCTGATACTGAACTATTAAAACACCTAGAGCTGCAGCAACACAGATCTTTAGGATTGGCTGGGGTTGTGTCGGTCCAGATCACAGGTGGAAACGTATCACTGCTTACACCTGTACACAAACATGCATTAGTTATCTTGTTTCTTTGGCGGCCCAGCCACACTCATCAGTGTTTATCTCCATGCTTCTTTCTTCCTATTTTTTTGTTTTAACCACTCTCACAAAAACATGTTTTCCTCCAACATGTAAGGACACGTTAGCATTTACACTACAAGGATCAAACGCATCCCAAACCACCTCAGCAGGTGGTTTGAGTGATCGGGTCACGATCCATCTTGGTGGCCATTTACACTTATTTACACTTGTATTAGCACTGTCCACATGAAGCAGGTGCCCGAGAAGCATCTAAATACCAAACAGGGTAAACAGGGTCTTTGTGATTGAAATTACTGCACAACCTGACAGTTCTTTCTCTATATGAGACGGTTCACAATATAGAGTTGGACATCCGGAATCCAGAATCCAATTATTTATTAAGCTAGAAACTGACTTGTGATAAAGCTTACATTTGCCGTATTCTGATGGATAACATTAAATTAAATGAGAAAATATGAGATGGTATAGACAGCACTAATGGGATAGGAAGCCAGACAGATAAATATAAAGAAGACACAGACAGTCTATATTAGTCAAGAGCAGGTTACTCACAGCAACACACAGTCTGACTCAAACCTTTCCATCGGCACATGAAGGCTGCAGGTGAAACATCTGTAGTATGCAACTAAATGGAGATATGTTATTGCCCTGGAGAGGTGGACTACTCCAGTGCCCTACTATGCAAAGCACTGTGACCCTGCTGCAAGGACGACTCTGCCGCGCCTGAGGAATGGCTGGAGACAAAGCAGCGAGGCTGCAAACCGTCAGCTTAGCTCACTGCAGGTGACTGCAAGTGCAAACGTGTAATCTGAGTTCACACAGGGAGGTACAGTAGAGGCACGATAAGATAAAACCACACAGCCAATAGATTACCTAATGATTTTAGTATTCACTGGAGGAACTTACTGCACAACTCTGATAATTTGATGACGAAAGATGTTAACTGGTGAGTGGAAAAGTGAGCTCTTCCCTTTAAAGCACGTCTACTCATTCATTTAAGTCACTTTACATTCTTCTCTTACAATCTCACTATCGTCTTGCAGTGAAAATCCTTCCGCCTAATGCAAGTGGCATGTTTTACAGGCCTGTGGCATTCACGTGTGCATTACAGTTTGCAGTCAGCTACTGAAAAACAGCAGTGAATATTTGGTCATGGAACTGATTGCAAATTTAATATTTACCACAAAGCATCATGAAAGTTTTAGAGCTGTAAACATACGTCAACTACTAGATTGACAGAAAACATTTGAGCAGGTTTGCTACACAATTAATGAATAAAATACGTAAATGTCCCAACATGCAGCGTACTCTATAATGAAGGTGTCCTGTATGGCGCCTGTTTACACAGGTGAAATCACTAATGCGCACTGGCCAGACTTGTCAGCATAGAGGTCAGAGGTCATTTACTGCAGCCAGCAGCACTGTGCATGTGCTCTTTACAACAACCTGCATAAACACAATCTGGTCAAGTGTCGTTAGATATTCTCTTCAAAAATCATAATGGACGTTAAATTGACAAACAAAGGTTTCCACTAGTGTCATTAGCAGCAGTATCAACAGGGCTAAAACCCAGCAACTGAACAAAACCAGACAAATAATGTGAGGAGTTGTCTGGTGACCTCTGACATCATACAGACTTGTTTTTACTCACACAGCCTGAGGGAACCTCATTGTCTGTGGCGTAATTGGCTGGTTACATCATGCCTCTTTGCTGTGGTAAGAGTGCAGAGAAAAAAAAGGTAGAAAAAGAGGAAAGTGGCTGAGAAGCGAAGGCAGGGAGAGGTAGAAAGAGGGAGTAGAAATTAGAACAAAGGAGGGAAGGAGGTGGGCTGGCCAGCCTTCTGCTGTTTGTTTTTGTTGTGAAATGTGATTCCAGCACAATCTAATCAGAGTTAGGAAACACAGGGGACATTGTTCCATCTCTTTTTTCCATCATCCTCTGTCTCTGTCTTTGCTCTGCCCGTTTGAAGAGGCAGGTCGACTGGCTCCACCTGTACTCGCCTACTGGAACACACACCAATTCTACACAGCCTCACTGACACACAGATGTGAGGTAATCCTCTAATATATACATCCATGCATGTCCAAACAGACCTGCACACAGATGCCTCACAAAGACACACAGATATATTGATGTGCAGCACATGCATACGTAACGCAGGTGTCTTCTTGCGAACAGCTGACAGTTGTGTTGAATCGTTATGTCAGTGGGTGAGATGGCAGCAGCATGATTGGGCCTGTGGCTCGGCTTATCAGGCTTTTACAGCCTAATACCCTCCATCACCACTCACTTCACAAACGTACACACAGACACACAAATTCCTAACACAACCTGCCTCCTGTCAAGGTCACATCTGAAATATTTCTAACATCTAACATATTTCTAAAAAACCTTAAAAACAACACTCACCTGCACTCCTTCCATTTTCCTCTAAGTGCAAGCTACAGTCCAACAGCACAAACATAATAAATACAGCAGCTGGCCAATACCATGGATTTATGGGAACTTGAGATTGGGACTTTATAATCTAACTTTGCAGGAAAAAAATGTTTTTTGAGACAAAACCTTGCAATTTATATGTAGGATATGAATACTTTGTGAAGCCACTGCATGTGTAAGGATTGGGAGTGGATGTGTTGCAACCGAGAAAGCTGGATAAACTCCTCTGGTGAATAAACTGTTATCTGGCTCATATAATTCAAGCACATGCCCGTCCGTCTTGGAGGAGGCTTTGCTAGCTCGAATGATGCAATAACTTCTGTGTGGATCCGTGTGTGTCAGTGTCCCCGGGGATCTTTTGATCCAGATTCTTCAATCTTCAGCCACACACACACAGGCTCACAAGGCACAGACGTACTATTAATACACCTCATCTAAGCTCTTTCCTTTCATCAAGCTTCGAGGCCTTGCATCTCTTCATCTCGTAAGCTTGAATATGACACCACAATTAGAAGAAATCTTTTATATGTTGGCTCAGATCCACAGTTAAGTAGAAAGCAAACACTGTTTCTTCAAAAGAATTGGATTTTCTGGGTTTGATCATCTCTCTGTATGTGATTAGCACAGCATGCTGAACAACAGGAGTCAAACAAAAATACAGCACCTAGAGACATAACTTTTTTTTACATCATCAAATCAAACCATGAAAAGAATCTTTTAGTGAAAAACCTTTAATGAAGATGTTGTTAGCCGGCATCATGATGCTATAAGACATTTATGCAACTGGTGTTTGCTTTTCATTTTTCTGAGGTTGAGGGCTTTCAAAACACAGATGACTTGGCAATATGTACTGCCCCTGAATGCCTCCTACTTCAGCAGTCATGTATTAAATTTGCTGTTTGGTGTCAGAGAGCCACTACTGATATGCAGAAGACACTTATAGAGGGATAGAGGGGGGGATAGAGTGCTTCTACCCTTGGTGCTAGTTTTCAGGAAAGAGATTTACCAATTTAGCAAAATATTACATTCACTGTATAAGTAATACCTTTATAAAATGTACCTTCATTTAAATGTTCCAACCATATTTAATGCTAAACTCTACATAGTCTACAATCTGCAGCTTTAGAAAGTAGTATGAAAAAAATGTGCACATCACAAATGATAAGTTGAGGGCTTTACTGTGTATTTGAGCTCATGTTAGCTTCACAAACTAATCATACAACTAATTCTAGGCTGTATCACAGTGTTTTTATGTGAAAAAGTCAATAACGATCAGGTAATAAAAGTTGAGAACTATGTCTAGCTTGCTTTTAACTAGTTACCTGTCTGAAACTTACATGACCCACCACTGTGCAGGTCTTTAAAAATATGCAACCCACTTTATAGCATTTATTATAATTAAAAATAATAAATGCCAGCAGATGCCATCTTGGAAGCACATTTTTTTCTTTCAAGACCATGCTCCTATAAATTACGATATTTTTGAACGTTTGCAACAGCCACAAAAAACGGATCAACACGTACATCTTACTTTTTGACGACGTCTAGTAGCTGCTTCCATCATAAGACAACTTGCTATTGATGTTACTGTTACCGGTCAAATGTCATGCTTGCACTGCGTGAACTTAAGGAGGTAGTAATTTTTTGGTCTAAAAGCAATATTTTTACTACACCTAACCACGCTTAATTAGATCCTAAACCTAACCCTGACTTCTTTAAGCATAATCCAGCCAAATTGTTTTGTTTGCACAGTTTTCTGGCATTTTTGACTATTTACGGCGAAGGTAAGTGTTACACTAGTTGCCATTTTGGTGCAAATGCACACGACATGGGCATAAACATCAATTTAGAAAAACCATTTAATGTTCAGCTCAATGTAGATTAAGTAGTTTAGCTATTTAGATTTCAGTTTCAAAGTCTGTACACATTTAATGCATCAGTGTGACAACATAATTTTATAACCGATTACAGACTCTTTAGTCACATAGCGACACTGAAAAGCCATTTGGTATGCACGGTATGCATAAGTCACAAAGGCAGAATGAAGCTGTTGAGAAAATTGGGCTTCTGCAGCAGTAAATAGTAATGAGTAATACAACCAGGGCAATTGAATACAAACAGCAGCATATCAACCTGTGGGTTGTGTAAATGGATACAAATAAAGTGTGAAGGTTTGAAAAAGTATAGTTTATTAGGTATGAACTATTACAGCAAGCTAGTGTGCATAGTTTATCCAACACACAACACAATGTGTCACATCTCTTTATGCATGAGAACCTAATACACAACAGAAACAAGTGGTATGTAAATCAAAGCATATAAGCTCATTCCTGCTCCACAAAGAGGCTCAGGTACAAAGTTGAGTAGTTTTCTACAGCCACACAGACAGAATTTACTTTTTACTGTGAAGGAGAAGCTGCAACTCACAGAGAAATCTGAGTAACACAAGAGGAAAAAAGATGAGAGGTTACTAAATGTTCTTAAACCTGTCAGTCAAAACCAGAGGTCGTGTTAACCGAGAATTCTCAGTCAATGACGAAAAATATGAAGGCCATCTGTCATTTTGACAGATTATAACACTCAGGGCGATCAACCATAACTTTAAGTAATTCACTCCAGTTGGTGTGTGCATATTAATTATCTTTGCCCAGTCTTGTCCTCTGTCGTGCAGTTGGCTTTAGTCATTGCACCATGCACTATGGAATCACGTGCACACAGGCAGACTCACAAATCTTTTCAGTTTTGCGCACAGAGAAATCCACATGGCCGAGATAACAAGGACACCGCACTTACTGCACCACACCACTGCCAGCTCCAAAGCTCACTGACTGGTCACTGAATTGCTTCTGCTAGTAACTACAAGTCAACCAGCGGGGAACTGTCTGTTGAAATAAAAGCATCATGTGTTATAGTTATAAACTGTGTTAAACCGTCATGTATGCGCTCACAGACTCCTCCACTCGCTCACGGGGGTTCGGGCTTGGCCATACTTTAGGCTCATGACAAGAGCGGTACTGGATTGAAACTGAAAGGGGGCATAGTATGAACCTTCCTGGTTTTAAAAATTCTGCCTGCTCACTTTCATGTTTCGGCACCAGAGTACACTGTCTGTGATGCATGTTCCCTATCAGAGATGGACATGGAGATCTGCAGAGAAAAACTTGGTGATTCATCTTTTTTGACCTGCTCAGATGTGAGCACCTGGGGTGCACCGTGTTTCACCAAGACATGTCTGTCGCTGAGAGCTTTATTGAGTACGCCTGGGTTTGAAATGACACGTTGCTCACCGACACGACTCTGAAACGTTTCACAAAAACAGCCAGACATGTAACCAGTTGCAGTTACACAAGCATCTCTTCCTCACACCACTCAGCATCTCTATCTGAGGCATTGCTGCTTCAGTAAGAAAATGAATTTGACAAAACTAGTTCTGCTGACTTTATAGGCCTCGTGTAACAAGCTGATGCTGAGCAAAACTAGATAACATCCTAGATAACTAGAAGAAAGGTCACTATTAAATACAGTAGGTCTGCATTCAGATTTATCTGCAGTAAAACCCTGGAACAAGGAGCCGATTGGTTTTCTTCCTTCTATCACTTCAAGCACCTATTTTTCTACAAATTATTATTTTTTAACGATTAACATGCAAAATAAATAAAATCAAACTGCCATTGCTATTTAGCTCTTTACTTGCTACTGGTGGTCGGTAATTACTAAAAAGCTAAAGAGAAGTTCTGTTGCACTATTCTACAGTGCACTCCCTGTGAGTGTCAGCTACTAACTGGAATTAGAAAATGTGTAGTTAATAGGTCAAATCAGATTTTACAAATTGTTAATACTAAATCTGCTTTTTTAAATTGTGAACATCATGCCCTGTGGTGCATTATATCTGCTGTAGATAAAAACATCTCTTCATACAAATTGCTATCCATTAACTCTGCCTGTGAACTAACTCCAATGGATTCTATGATATGCACCTACTGCAGTTCTGGAATTGAATTTGCCTGGATTCTGATTATAATGTTAATGACCAGTCTCTTACTGACTGAAATTCAGGCAGCTCATCCTCCCCACCTAAAAGTGACCCCTTTCAATGAAGGTTCAAAGAGCCTTGATATTGAATGGCCCAACAGTAACTGCCAGTAACTGAAGAAGAGCTCACTGTCAGTCCATCATTGGCTGTGGTGACACAAAAGGAAATTCAAGGGTGCACTTTACTGTTTTTGCTTAAGTGTGAATTGTGTCACTAAGAGGTCAGAGGCAGCTATATAGAGATGTCTCCAGTCTAATAATAATACAAGGCATTAAGGCTCAGAAAAGCCTTTTGGCTTGAAGAAAAAAGGGGAAATTCTCCACAGGCTCATCTTTCTGTCATCTCCTTGCCATTGTTTGGAAATGTCATCTAGTAATACAGTGAAGGTCAATAGCTGACTTTTAATCACAAGTAAACTGAAGGAGCAGAACTGCTACAGTAAGTGGAGAAGACTCGCTTCATTGCTTTAACTCCAACAGTCACTTAGAGACTAAGAACATTAAAAAATACACATACTTTCTATTTCAAATGGCAAATAGTGGAACAAATGCATATCTGTAATATGAAATACATAATGAAGAGGTATTCATATGGTACATAATAACTGACAAGATTGTATTGAAGTCCTGCATCTTCTGTTTCAGCTTCTAAGAAAAAAATCTGAGCTGATAACAATGTTGTTTTCATTCCAGTCACCTTCAGTTGGTTGACCAGATGTAAACAGAAAACATTCTGTGTAAGGCATAAAACATTTTTATTCATGTTGAATCAAAGTTACAGTGGTCGCCCCTTGACTCAAGCGGTTTGCACACCGGCTCCTCCTGGCCTTATGTCGAAGTTTCCCTGGACAAGACACCAAGGCCTCAAAATGTCCTCAAAACATTAAGGTTGCACAAGCACAAACAGTGCACTGTTGCAGGAAGTTGTTTTCTTTTAACTGGTGACATTTTATCAGGTCTAATTATTATTCCATATTCGAAAATACAGCTGACTGACAGCAAGTGGAGGTTTGGGTGTGTACAGACAGATGATTACCATGTCATTTTGCATTTCACCAACAACAAGTAGAGCTGGCTGAGCTTTTTGCAAATCTGAATAGGACAGCAAGTGATTCTGCATGTTATCTGGAAGTCATGGCAACTGGACTTCTACCTTGTTAGGTTGAACCTTGCTACTTGGACAAATTTGACTCAATTTCACAATTCAACTTCCAGAGAACCTCATCCAGGTGACTAAAAATATTCACTGACATTCTGTTAGTTCTTCTTAAAAAGAGTCTGCATAACCTGCATTAATTTTAAAGTAACTGACAATGTGTTTAAAATTAGCACAACAGTAGCTTCACTCTGTATGTAACAGAAACCATATTTGTTTTTTGTTTTTTTTAGTGAGAACAGACAATATTGTGTTGTGGTGGATTAATTGTTCATAAGGAGTAAAAGTTTCAAATTATTTGAACTTCAGTACCCAGAATTCTGTGCAAGACCATCCCTGTTAATTAGTCCTACATACCTGTAAAAAAAATAATAATAAAACAGTGAGAAGTGACCAGAAACTAATTAGATCTAAAAAGTTTCTTACATTAACTACTCACTCAGTGCTGTTAGTTGTGTTTGCCACCTCCTGTGTCATTAACATGAGAGTAAACCTCCAGCCCTTCAATCAGGAATATTACATATTTGTGTCAATTTAAAGTAGAAAAAATAATCTGCTTTACATCAACAAAATTTGTTATATCAACATATATTTGTTATTTCTCTTAGATAATTAGATTTACATGTGATGCAATTTTATATGAAATGGTTCCACTCACAATCTGCAGTAAAATGCTAATAAACATCTGATCTCAAAAACGAAATCTGCATAAGCAATTTGCATTTATAATTATAATTTGCGTGTATAAAAATTAGTGATGTAGATACATTACACTCTAGACTCAATAGATTCATGGAGAGGGCATGACTTCAAATAAAATCCACAAATGTCTGGTGGCAGTAGTGTCCTGCTGTCCACAGTCTCTCAGAGGGCAGTGAAGGTGCACTGTTAAATGATTAACAGGAGGAGAAACATTTTGGTACGACTGTGTGTTAGTGCCATCTACAGAGAATCTGAGCTGTATATCATTTGAAAATTAATTTTTCTGTTTGTCAAATAAAAGAACAAACATGAATACATAACCTTGAATTGTCACACAGTGCACTGTGTGTATTTATTTAGGTTAGTGTAACCACTGTGACATTCCTGGCTGTTGTGTTTACCCAGCAGTGTAGTTCGCTTTCATAAACATGCTAACTGATCGGCTTAAACAGACCAAGTTAACATAACTTGTGAAACTGCTGCTAAAGATGATTTTAACATTTCATTCAAACTACATTTATTCATGGTTTTAGTAACATGTCCCCCATACTACACTATACTACTATACCATTTTATACTATTGTACTCTACACTATACCTCCCATCTCTCTCTCTCCCGCATGCTGCATCACCAAGTTTACAAAGTTATCATTTCTGGAGTCCATTGCCAACAATGACCTTAATACTGCACATGTAGAATTCATGGCAGAGCTGTTGTATTGGATTGCATTAGATGTACAGGTGCTCATAATGTTATGCCTGATATGAAATTACTGGCAGAAGTGCGCTCACCCAAATCATCCCTCTCTCACTGGCAAATGACACCAGAGGTTGTTTCAAGAGAAGGTGAAGACAGGAGAGTCGTTGTTCTTGGCTTTTCAACTGCACTGGGTCAGTGAGGTGCTGGGTATGAACTGTGTCAGGAGGCTTTGACCTCACTAATATTGTTTTCCAAGTTTACTTGCCCTGGAATTAACTCTAACTTCATCAAACCTAATAAGACATAGATGTTAGAAGAAAGCTCTGAGGTATATTTGATGATGACTGAAGAACACAGCAGTCCTGAACTACAGTGTGATAGCTCTAGTCTCTGGTGCTATTGAATTCTGTTGTATTAGTGAGAGGTGTCTTTAATCTTTTATATCAAAAATACAGGCAAAATATTACACCTTTCAGTATAGTCTCCAAATACCACACAGTGGAATCAACACTTCTTTATCCACATTATGTTTTGTGAGGTGTAAAAAGTATTCACAAACTAGAACAGGAACAAAAGCAGATTTGTCTATCTAACTGGCTCCTGCAACAGTGTGTGGATTACCATTACAATACCCCAGGGGACTGAACAAAAGCGGTCCTTTTACTAATGGACTGTTTTTTACAGCTAACCTAATTCAGTCACACATGGTGTTTGGCAGCAACCAGCCTATTCATTACTGTACCTGAATACCAAGCAGGTATTGTGCAAAACAGAAGACAGCAAAGCTATCCATCTATTAGATGCACCTGCATATAGTTGAGGATTGCGTGGGCTGACACCGTTCGGGAGTACACCCTGGACAAGTCACCTGTCTTTCACCAGACTGACATATAGAGACAGACAACCATTCATATCTGAAGGCTATTTAGCTCTGGCATTAAACCTAAACTGCATGTTGTTCGGACTCCCGGAGGAAACCACAGCACATTGACGAAACCCAGAAGAAACATGCAAACTCCAAAGTCAGACAAGCTGTGAAGCCCAAGCAAAAAACAGCTTGTCCTGCCATCTTCCTTATCCACGGCTCTTGTGTGATCATAAAGAATTGTGTAAATGCAAAAATTATAATAGGACTCAGATTTGAACTGTTACATCAGGACAAAACCATAATATTTATTAGTATAAGATAGCAAAACGCTGAGTTGTTTGACCACTGCAGTGCATTTATCTACAATAATAGGTAATGTCAGTGTGCTAGCATGCTTGGAGTGTGACAAATGTAAGGCTGCAGGATTTGGCAAAAAAAAAAATCATACTGCAATCATTGTAGATATTATTATGATTGCAACATCATAAACAATATCATGAGACTGGCTTGTGTTAAATTAAAATACACACATTAGTGATACAATATATCCTCAATAGAGTGAATCCAAACATTGGAATTAACCCATGCTACTAATCTCTGTTTATGTTTAGAGAAAACAAGATTAAACCTAAATAATCATGTTAAATTTAACTTTTGAAATTAGGTGACTGACTTAACCATTGAAGAATATTTCACTTCTTTGCCTTCAGAAAGTCTTGAGTTGCTTTCGCAGTATGTTGAGGGTCATCATCCGCCTGCACTGTGAAGAGATGTCCTATCAGTTTTGTAGCATTTGGCTGAATGTGAGCAGAGAGTATAGTCCTGTACAGCTCAGAAATAATCTGCTACTTCTGTCAGCAGTTTCATCAGTGAGCCCATTCCATTGGCAGCCATACATGCCCATGCTATAACACTACCTCCACTATGTGTGACACATGATGTGGTAGCTTAAGATCATGAGCTGTACCTTTCCTTCTCCATACTCTTCTCCCATCATTCTAGTAAAAGTTAATCTTGGTTTTATCAGTCTAAAGATTCCAACTGGAGAACATGGGAGGTATTTTTTATGTTTTCTGGTAAAGTCTAATGAGGCTTTCTTTCTTGAATGTTACCAGTGGTTCTTACCTTATTTTAAACCCTGTGTATTTACATTAATGAAGGCGTCTCTTGATTTAGATTTTGACGATGTTATCCCTCCTTGATTTCTATTGATGTTGTGAATGGCTTTTTCCTCACCAAGGAAAGGATTCTGCGATCATGACTTTAGTTTTCTATTGTGTTCTTCCAGGCCTTTCAATATTATAGATTTATGCTGTTTTTGCAGCCTAATGATGGAATCATTCACCTGCATCGAGATCTCCAGTCAAACAGCTGCCAAATGCCAACTGAATACCAGATAGCAAATCCAGACTTTCATCTACTTTACTTGTCTTGACGTAATAAGGGGAATCAGAGTCGTGCCATATCATATCGTCCATGATAATACCGGTATAATTTTTTACACCATAGAAAAGTGTAATTCTCAAATATTAATGATTAAGCAATGCAGTCATGTATAATGACACATTTAAACAATTTCCCTCTGGGCTTAATAACGTGTTTTGAATCTTGAATCTTAAATCTTGAATTTCGATTACTTGACATAAGCTATATGTCTGAGAAGCACTTCAGTGTGTCAGCCTCAGATGATGATTTAGTAACTAAAAAAAGGAGCTGTTTTTATAGTATGGCAGGTGGTAGATGGGTGGATGAGGTAGATCATTGAGGAATGATGCCATCTCGTTTTTTCAGCTGAACCACGTAAAGATGAATAGCGTGTGATGCTGCCTCGTTTTTAAATCAAACTCTACCTGAAGTCAGATGTAAAATGATTAAACTAATTAAACTAACAAAAAGGTGTCTCACAGAAATCTTAAATCTTTTTCCATTGCGGATTTCTTTTATTCAGACAGTTCACGCTGTGTATCAGCTACGTCTCTTTCTCCCTTTTCCACTCCCACCCCCAAAAAAGTCAGCATGCAGCATTCTTCTGAAATAAATCTGACGTGGAAAGAGAAATTAGTTGATTAAATTGCATGTGCACTATAAATATATTTCCAGTAACCAGATTTCTTAAATACATGTAAAATCTGTTCCCAGACTACTGGAGAAAGCTGCTCTCTCTGAGTAACCTGGTTATTACACTGCATGTAAACTCAATAACAGTAGCTCAATGGAAAAGAAGGATGGAAAACACCCTTCATTATGTCTGCACTAATAAATGCTGCTGCCTATAAGCTGCAGTCATTGATAAATATATATTATTAAGCTGATTATTACTGAATACTGATAATTATTAACTGAACAACGCTGTTCATTACCTTTATCCATATATCACCATTAATATCATTCACAAATTTACAAATTTTCTTGAAATATCGTGATACAATTTTGAGGCTATATCACCCAACGCTACAACGAATCTCTTAAAATAAAGCTGAATTGTGCAAAAATACTTCCCAACCTAACTGTATGATGAAGTCTGAATAATACAAACATCGAGATGTGGCATTTATTTATAAAGACACAAAGCCGACACAAGAGCCTCTTTGTTTTCCCTGTGGCATCTTAATTTTTATTTTTATTCATTTAATTTTAGGTGTTTAAAGAGCTTTATTAAATTTATTTTATGACGTATGCATACAGCCTTTAGTAACTGTCTTTAAAGATGAATTGTGTTGTATATGCTTTTTGAGAAAGAGACTGACTCACTGACATTTTGATCTTTCACAGGAATTTGTCAACACCCACACAGGAGACAGACTACAGTAGGGACTTTGTTCTCCTCTGTAGTGACTGCATAGATAAATCTGACATCCAACCAGGTTAAACCCTTCAGGGAGACTTAGTGACATCCACTTCCCATTTCTGTCATGATTAAATCAATATTATTAGTGTGAGTGAGTCACAGAGCTTTATAAAGGAGCACCAGGGTGGGTGAATGTGAAGAATCAAAAGGAAAGTCCTTCCTATTTTGATTCTGCAATAATGATCAAAAGTGTAACATAAACACAGCATTAAAAAGCTAAATTCTCCACCTGAACAACTGACATCATATCCAGACAAAAGCAACATGACAGGCTCTCAAGCTGACAAGATTAGAAGCCTTCAGAGAGCTACTCCCAACCTGAGAGCAGGGAGAGACACACAGAGAACAAAGTGTTCCCAGTGTCAAATATGAAAACATATTGTTCTGCGGTGTCAACAGGGGCCAAGCAAGTTTGATTTACATATTTACCAAATTTAGCAAATGGTCCATACATAAACAATAGCACATGTTGCATCTACAACATGCAACTTAAGCAACACACTCAAAATCAATACACTCTGTTCCACCCAGGCATCCCTCCCCCTGCTCTGCTCTGCTCTGCTCTGCTCTGCTACCATCTGCACCAATCTGTCACACTCTACACATACACTGAGACAGAGACTCATCCACCCTAAAAGGCCGGACACCAAAAACACAAGATCAGTATTAGTGTATGCGGTCCAGTGCAGCTCAGAGCGCTCAGAGTTGTATACTGGAGAAACTAAACAGCTGCTACACAAGAACATGGCCCAACACATATGGAGCAACACCTCAGGACCAGAATTAGTTGTGTACCTTCATCTAAAGGACAAAAGACGCTCAGGACAGTGATGTGCATATTTTGCACAAAGGCAGTTAGTTTGAGAAACAAGTCCATAAAGGTTTGCATTTGCAAATAAATACCTAATCACTCAACAGAGGTGGAGGCCTTAGACATAACCTGTCTCCAATTTATTTATGCCAGCCCTTTCATCTGTTCCCAGGAAATCAGACCCAATTCACATGTCCACCAGGAAGGTTACAGTTAACGACCCACTGTAATGTAGGTAGGAGGAGCTGCCTGAGGTGTGATTATTACATCTACTCATACCCTCTGCCTCCACTGGGACAGGACAGAAGTGAAGTAAAACCAAACTGGAGGATAAATCTGTGGTCTCTAACCAACTTTCCTCAGGCTGATGTAGCTACTAGGACGAGTAGTGAAACAAGTCAATTTGCTATGACTCATCCAGAAAACTTCACATGGATGACTGAGAATATTCGCAGACATACTCTACACAGCCCCTTAAAAAAGAAATAAATACATAAAAATAAAAGCAATGCTCCAAAACTTGTCAAGCAATGTGTAGCAAACATGCTGAAAGAGCTGTCCGATACTCAGTGATATTGCAATGCAGACCTTTAATGTTGATGTTTCGGCACTAGTGTGCCCTCTTTAGAGCTGAAAAAAAAGTCAATCTTATATACACATTCTGGGAGATCCACAAAAAGCACTGCATGATTCAATATACATGGCACACTTATATATCCTTCAGGCATATGCATGTAGCAGCTTGATTCATTAAAGCGAGTCACATTTTAGTGTGTAATAAAAAAAATTACATCTTTAAAAACTTCACCAGATTGACAAACCATTTTAGTCATGTCATTCGAAACCTGCCTTTGAAAATGCAAATAATTTCGAATATGCGAACCTTGATTCAGTCAGTCAGATTTTTCTATGATTCTGTTTGTATCCTGCATATTTCTCATGTTCAGCTTCATAAATGTAAAATAGTGGTACCTGGGTTTGATGCAAATCCTTTATTCAGGATTTTAGAATTCAAATGTTGGCACATGTGGATATTCACTCTTTAAGATTCCATCTGGGCCAAATAATTTGCTTCTATCACAGAGAAAACTGCATTATTTTAGAAAAGCTTCTGTCATTTAGCAGACTGTGCTTGAGTTTGTGCCAAACAGATGTCAAGTTCAGTCTAGATTTCAGAATTAAGTCACAAATGTGCCTGCAAGACAACAGGAGATTAATGTAGTGATAGTCAATAATTCCTAGGACAATACGTCCTTTGTCATCCCTGTTTCCTCAGCCTACCCACGTCCCAACTTTTTTATCGCCGGACAAGCTAAGCGACGCTGGGGAGGATGCTGAGCATGCCAGTAAAGCTGTCATACACCAATTATTTGCATTCAGCTGGGGATCAATGTGAGTGTGTGTGTGTGTTTAAAGTAAAACCCAAACCGTGCCAGACACACCCGCAACTTACACAGTGTAGGTGTCTAATTTTATGTCTATAACATCCTGTTACAATCCCATAAAGCTGACGAACTGCACCACACAAAACTTATTTTATTATGTGCTGGCAAGGCAACGTACTGTACCAAAGGGAACTGTGCTTCCTCCAGAAACAAACAAGCTAATGAGCTGTAATCAAATTCATGCTCCTCAAGTGCCCCACAGAAAACGCTCACCACCATAAGGAATCTATATGGAATCAAAAACAACCCTCCACACAGGTCTGTTTTTGGTATCGCTGTGTGAAGCATTGTTTGCGATGGACTTACCCTGCGTCACGTGTCAGATCCCATGTGGAGAATTCATGATTGTCAATGTTAGTGACCACCTTGGCCGTCCTTGGCCAGGCAGTGTGACGTTTGATGGGAACCAGCTCGTGGCTGGCCTCCTGTGTGGGGTGGCGGCTGCAGCAGGTGCCCATCCTTCCACAGGAGAGGATCTCTTTGACTTTATCTCGGTGAAACTCACTCACTTGTAGTTGCTGGGTTTGATTTCACCTCTTATTATTTATTTTAATCTCTTTTAAATGTCGTCCTACTACGGTGTCCTCCCACTGCTGTCTTAAATATTACATTAAAAAGTCACAGAGAAAGATCAGAATAAAGAAAGTCATGGAAGTCGAGCTGAGTCTCTCTCTCTCCCTCTCATGGTCTACAGATGCTCTTTTCTCATTACTTTCTTGCAGCTGTATCATCCAGTGTCACCCCTTGTTTCCCTGTCCTATTTGTCTCCGACCTCCCCACTGCTCCTCACATGATTTCTCTCTCTCCAAACTGCATTGCTAATGTTTTGGTGGCCTGGCCCTGGCAGCCTCGCCCATCTCCTTACACTGACACAGAAGTGTTACTGTCTCCCACAACCAGCCAGACTTTAAGAGCCACAACATTGTATCAACCATCTTGTTGTTTCTCTCACTTGCTGTGTCCTTCAATCCCTCCTTTGTGCCTGTCCTCCTTTGCTCGGTGTGGAACACAGATGGACCCCCCGCAATTTCCAATTCCGAGCTTTTTCTTTTGGTCCACAGACAACGGTCATGTAGAGAAGAGCAAGACAAGTCTGTCCTACGCTGCAGAGATGCGTGGGCTTGTTGTGTGGAGAAATTCAACAACTACAGCAAGCTTTTGGCCCATGAATCCATTTGTAGGCTCAACATTTCATGCATTTTTCCTTATTTATAATGTTATGTGCTGCTATATGGCATGTGCAGGCCTCTGAGGGAGAATACTGCCACACGGTTGTGCACATTTAAAATACAAACAGCACCTATTCCAATTCAATTTAGCTACATATTTTCATACTGTGTGGCACAGAAAATATTAGAAATCTGTGCTTTTTGATTTATTTTAACAAAGCTTTAGCACACATGGGATGTTTGAATCAAACATTTATTAAATCCACAAAGATGGAACTCAGTATATGTGGCAAAAATACATTTTTCATCTGTTTTTAGGTCACCGTGGTCAGAGCCAGCTGCCCCAGAGAGATCCTGATTTGTTTACTGCCACGCTTCCTTCATGAACTCTGAGCCTGTCTAATGCTCGTCACTCATAGTGTGACTTGTATTCACGAGTGTTGTTTGGCTCCTATTTTCAGGACCAGATAAAAAAGGAAAATTGAACCAGGGAAAAATCAAAGGATGGAGGAAAAACCGAAATGGAGAATACAAGTGAGCAGTCAATAACAAAGCTGGGGTGACGCAGAGAGGGTGCAACAGGTGTTTAAGGCCACAGAAAGTAAGGCTGAACAGACAAAGGACTAAGGATGCACCAATGTGATATTAATATCACATATGCCGATGTTGTCTAAAGAGCTAGATTGGGTATCTAGAACAGGGCCAATCCATATGGACCTAGAGTCACAACAACAAAATGGAGAGACTCAGGTGTATGAACGTACGTTATTTCAACAACTAGTTCGACAGCTACTCGTAGAATCTGCAAAGGAAACGTTGTGAGGGTGATTGTAACGCTAGAAAATAAACCTAATCATCACCTCTGAGACAATACGATTGAGCAGTTAACTATCATTAGTTCAGTTTCATTAGGGAGGGCTCAAGGCATAATGTCTAGATGTGTTCAGGGTTTCAGTGCATGGCTGATGAATAGATTGGATTTTGAATTCCTGTTTGTACTAAATCTTTACTAGAACATTTGATTCCAATTTGTTTTAAATGATGTTCCTGCTGAGGCACAATTGTTGATTTGATAATAAATTTCAGTTCATTTATCTGTGTGTTAATCTGCTACATCATGTTTCACAGAGTCAAGAATGTGAAGCTTAAGTCCAGGCTAATGGCTTCATTATCATGCACAAGATGAAGTATACAGTTTATTAATTCAAAAACTGCATCAGATCAGCAGATACGCATGATCCGGGTATTGGACTATGCGTAAAGTTGGGTCAGTGCAACCCTACTAAGGACACTTAAAGAATGATTAATATATATATATATATAAAATATATCTCCTTGAGTTGAGATCAGTTTCATCCCCCTTCATGCTAAAAATTAATGTAAGAATTCATTTGGGACTAACAAGATAACAAAGAACATCATTAGGTGATGGGAAGCTGCCACCACTGCTCTTTCTCACTGACTCTCAGTGAGTCTCAGTGACTGTACTTAAAAGAATGAAACAACATAAAATATTCTCTCCTGTCGTGTTTTGATCATTTTAAAATCTGCCACAGCTGTGGGCTGACATCTGGTGACTGAAGTTTCTGATTCATCTTCATGTTTATGCCATTCAGTCTTCCCTCACACTATGTATGGAAGTGTCTAGAATGGGTTAGAGACCTAAATGAAAGTAAATAAAAATGATAAAATATGAAAAAAGATATAGACCAACACCCAACAGTATGAGCCAAATATAACTGACTCTCAGTTCTAGGAGCAATACCAGCATGTAACATTAGAGCCTCTCATCTGCTTTATTGATTAATAGATCAATTTCATAATTTTCCCAATATTAGTCAGATGAATGTGGTTATTAAACTTAAAACAGAACAAAACTTTACATATTCCAGTTTGCAATGGTCTTGAAAGTATGTATCCTGAGAATAATTGTATCTATTGTTTTTGTGCCACCCTGGTTTTTGCATTGTTGTTGCTGTTTGTGGTGTCTGTTGTCAGAACAGTGTTGTAAATCTGGTAAGATCTGTAAGATCATCAGGGGTAAGAGAAGCTTCACCACTGAACATGTTCCCTGTATTTCATTTATTACTGCCTCAGGCTCATGTCACACGTTGGTTCAATTCTCTCTCTTACCTACTTGCAACATCACCGACATAATGTTGGCAGAGCCAGGGACTCACTGTACCAACCCAAGCCTGATCTGAGCCTGAAACTTGTGCTTATGCAACCAAATAGCTCAGTCAGATTGTTGAACTCCAGCGCGAGGAAACTACAGTAAAAAAAGCTGAGTAACGCCGTCCCACTACATGACTGTTGTTTCTATATCACAGTGTAGTGACCACCTGTACAATCTAAGGCTACAGTGTTTTGGACCCCTCAATGATGTAACCAGGAAGGCCAAGGTGGTTGAACCACTTAAAAACTGAAAAATTATAACTTTATAAATGTAGAATTCATGGCAGAGCTGTTGTATTGGATTGTATTAGATTGCACAGGTGGTCATAATGTTATGCCTGATCACCTTAAGGTGCACCACGCAGAAACCGAGGTAATCTGTTAAGATGCATTTTAAAAAGGTTACAGTTACAACTCCATTACTGCTACACAGTTACTAATGGCAGTGGTGTAAAGTAGCATCTCATAAGAATGGAGCATTGCTACACTGCATCGAAACAAGGATTGAACCTCATGATAAAGTCAGAAGCCAGACAACTAACCAAGCTAACACGCTATCCTTGCTAAGCAGGAACCACCTTAATAATGATTAACTACTAACCAGTTAAGGCCTGCACACACCTATGGACTAGGTAAGAGTTCGTAAGACTTAAAGACTGTTTCCACCACAGATCACAGATACAGTCAGTAAGAGTGTGGGCAGCTCACTCAACAACTGGATGTTATAGACAATATTGCAAATCCAGCGAGAACAGGAAAGCTACGCGTGGACACCAATCACAGCTCGCAAACGTTGAAATTTGCTCTGAAAAGAAAGTCAAACAATTTTTGATTTTAATATGGATCAAACTTCAGGTAAAACTGTAGTTACAGCACGTTACAGTCACGTCACAGTGATATTAATCATAAACATTAAATGTGTTTAAAATAATCTTTATGAGAACAGCTGGTAGAGACTCGTACAGACTGGCTCTACAGATGTTAGGAGTGTGCAGGCCTTTAATGATCTAGTCTTTTCGTGGGTTAACTAGGTCAGGTATTAGTGTGTTCTGGACAACAATGATAGAGAAGGAGAATAGGATAGTCAGCTAGGAGCTTGATTAACATCTGCATCTGCCACTGGTACATTTTTCCAGTCTTGTATACAACAACTAGCTCTGTTTGTGTGTGTGACAGAGGGAGAGTGATGGAGTGGGGGCCGGAGAAATGCAGAGTGAAGACTGGAAAAAAGAATCAAAGATTAAGAACAGAATGACTGAATCAATACGTTTTCTACTGTGCATGTGTGCATCGAAGAGCAGTTTATTACTGTGGTCTTCTTACTCTCATTTATAGCTTGTCAGCAATGAATAATATAGAAAAAAAGGAACTTTTGAAAAATATGGAATTGCAATCCTGCTTTAAAAACATAATAATGATAATTTAATTACTTTCCTGTATCATTCAGTCCTAATCTATACAAATGTTCGGGACATCTGCTATTTAGTGGTCAGTTATCGTTCATTACTGACACACTTGTAGTTACCAGCCAGTAGGTTTCTTATCATTGCCATGTGTGGCAGCCACATTAAATATGTTTCAAATAAAGTTTCAACTTTAAGACTGATTGCTATTGATTGTACAAGTGTGCCTAATAAAGTGGCCAATAAGTGATTGACAGAAGCAAGAGTGGCAGTAGGTTACAGTTTAAATCTGCATTGACAGAAGCTCTGAGTTGATTGGTGGGTGACATTAACATACACCAGTTTATTGTCCATTTCAAACCACCAGTTTCACTCTAAATACAATCTTTTCCCTAACAGTGTCTGTTGGCCAGCTACTGCTCATCTTATGTTCTAGGCTGCAAATATTTATTCTTTCTTTCTTTCTTTCTTTCTTTCTTTCTTTCTTTCTTTCTCAGATGTATTTAAAAGGTGGTGTACAACCTATCATTCTGTAAACTGTAGTACATAACTACCACTTATATCTATTAAATTACAGAATGAAACTAGGCACAGTACTGACAAACTGGACATTATAAAACTATGATTTATTGCAGGGTTACTGTGCTGGGTTCTTTGAACACTACAGACAATTATAAAACATATATATTATCATTTCTAGACCTGCGAAGAATCACTACACTTTTAAAAGAGTATGTGTTTCATCATTTTAAAACCGTTCACAGGCACATTTATCTTTTCGGTCTTTGTTTGTTTCTTCTTAATAACACTAACGCTCTCACATGAAGCTTATTTTCTGACTAGCTCTTTGGTTGAGAGTGGTGACCTTACTGGAAATGCATCCAGTCGTTCATATTCCCACAGAGCATCATGATAAAGCAGACATCAGCCTGACAGAGCTATGTTGTTTTCAGATCCTCTGTGAGAGTCAGTGGATTCATATTTCAAATAAGATACTGGACACGTGTGCATGCAAGCAGCAAAGTGACATGACCTTCGAGAGTAGAATACATCTCTGTGAAAGTGTGAAGGTGAAAAGAGACAAATAAAAGGCATCTGCAACCTATATTTGTGACAAATGAGTTGACACACAGAAGCACCAAAGCATTTGAAAACTGCACCTACTCTGGAAAAAATGAAAGAGTTGTAAACACAGCCTTTCAGAATGATCTCAAAACTGTTAAGCAACAGCTCAACAATTACCACCCACTCAAAACCAATTCAGTCTAGTATAGTCTAAATTGACTAACACTTTTCTGACATTAGAAAAGGGGAGAGGGATAGAAGAGATTCACTGGACACTGTTAAGCTCAAAAGCTGTTTATAGGAATAGTTCAAAATCTGAGGACATACACATATTATACACTGAATGTGAATATGTACATACGTATACTGGCGTTATCTGTGTGTGGTAACTAAGACCTAATAGTTTTAATTATACTAAAACAAAAATATATTTTTTGTTAGACCAAGTTCTCACTTTCAGTCTTCATACTAAGCTAATCATAACCTGGCTTGAGCTTTATATAATGAGTGCACGGACAGTAAAATTCTCATCTTCTCATCTAAATGTTGCAGAAAAGCAAATGAATGAAAGGAAGAAACATTAAATTACTGGGAGGGAGTGGTAAGAAATGTAAAATAAAAATGGAAATAAACTAAAAGCTTTTTCAAGCTGGTCAAGGCAGCACATCTCCAGGGCTGATACATCAGATTAATTAAAAAAAATCAATCCATAATCTGCCACTTCTCCTGTTGAGAGTTGCATTAGAGCTGAAGCTGATCTGAGCTGTCACTGAGGAGGAGTACACCTTGGACAAGTCCCCAGTCCATCACAGAGCTGACTGTAGAGTTACCAACCCAACTACAAGTCATTGGACTGTGGGAGAAAATCACTGTAATCAGGGAAAACCCACACAGGCACAGGGAGAACAGGGGAGATGCAAATAATAAAAAACACATGTTATTACTTACTATTTGCAATATTCACTGAAATAAACAGAGTTTGCAGCTCCAGGGAAGAGAAATGCTGAATTCTTCACAGCTGTATCTGAGCTAATCAATTACACAAGTCCACCATTAGCAGAGGTGAAGAAAACAACACGATTGACATGTTGTTGGCTGAAACAACCATTAGTGACTTAAACACAGGCCGGAGAATAAATGGCTATCGCTGACACAAAGTGTGAAGGCAGAGACACACTGTTAGAGTGTGGCCTAACAGAGAGGCCAGATCCGATCACTGATCGCTTAGAGATGTTGCCAAAGTGCGTAGAAAATCCACACATACACGTCAGCCTCATTTTGTTGTTGCAATTTTACTTTAATTCTTGTCTATTAAGGACAAAGTGTAAAACATAACAGAGATTCATTCACGTCATTAAGGAGAAAACAGACACAAAGAAATGTTTTGCAGTCAGACATTTTTAATTAATATTACTTCAATGCAATGAGCAATGTAATTACATTTAGACATCAAGAAATGAATGCTGACAAAACTATAGCCGTGTTTTTCCATTTGGAGCTGAAATATGCTCAGAGTCTACTCTGAATTTCAAGGTTAGTGCACACTGTTTATCTCAGAAGAGACTTCCTGTACGTACTAGGAAAATGAACGTATGTGAGCGTCACCTCTGAAATAAGCAAAGAGAATAGACGCTATGTTGACTTCAAGTGAAGCAGTTTCTCTTTGCCGCAGTTTGTCCAGCATTATGAACCAGTGGAAGAAGAATGTGTTTAAGCGTACACACACACTGAGCTGCTGATAAATCATTAGCCAGCAGTGAACCTGACTGAGTCCCTGCGGGGTTTCAGCGTGAAAACAGTGAGTCAGGCATAAACACCGACTCACTGCTCTCATCTTGTCTTACCTACACTAAACATCTCTTATTGATACCTGGTGCTGCAGCTCAACACCTTAAACTCACTCATTTAAACTCAATGAATAAGAAACTTTTCACAACTTCAATCGTACATATGAAATATTTATGGTAGTAGAAGACCAAGAAAAATAACCTGAGAGGCAACATGATTTTACTGCAGTTCTTTTAAAGACGTGTCTGATTCTGTGCACAGTACCCGCGCTGTTGGTTAGATTCCCACATATATATGGTGAGAATATTGGGGATATTTAATTTATGATGCTCAAACAACAAACTGGTGCTCAATCAGGATGCTCCATTTTTTCCACTGCACGTAGAGTCTTTGTTGCTACCGGCACAGCCATGAGTCACCTCCAGGTCGCACTGCGCACCTCCATTTAGCTGGATTCTCTGAAAAGCACAGTTCACAGAGGCTGAGCTTTCAGAAAACCTGCAGGTCAGACCAAATCTGACTGTCCCTACTAGATGAGTCTGTTGTGATGTACTCAGCCTAACTAACCACTAATACACAGTGTTGTTTCCAATTAAGGGTTGAAAACACAACCTACTTCCAAGCAGGAGGGAGGTGAACATGCAACATCGTGTATTTATAGAGCACGATTCATACAGACTGTAATTCAAAGGGTTTTGCAAAACAAACAATTCAACGTGATGAAAAAAATCAGTCAATCAGTCAAACTTATACTGATTGACTGATATATACTTATACTTATACAACATTCAAAAATCAGTCAAACTTTTTTGCAGTTAAAGATCAATAACTATGACGAAAATAAAATAACAGAGGTAAAAGAGATACAGGAGATAAAAAATAATTATAAATAACAGTCTAAATAACAGTAAATTCTATTTAAAAGACATCAGGGTTGTTGTCATCGATGCTGATTCTGTGTGTCACTGAGCTGGTGTAGCCAAAGTGAGAAAGACTGATGCTGAGTCAAGTTTAAATGTCACTAAATATCATTATTCAGCGACTTTCGAGAGAATACTTGATGAACGATCACTGTTGTCGCCAAATTATTTTCTATCGATTGACTAAGTGACTAAATGCGATGATGTTAATGTCAGCGTTTGCGTTCCTGAATGTTAAAGCTATAATCATGATGCAGAGGTCTGTAGTAAAACACCTGGCTTTCAGACCTGTTTGGACAAAGGCTTCTCCCACAGTACAAAAACAAAATGTGAAGAGGACGAGTGAAAGAAAATGACCGACTAAATACAGAGAGAGAGAAGACTGAGAGTGTTAAATCGTCTGAAAGACGCCGCCTCAGCAGATGCTATCTCTCGGGAAGGTTCCTACACTTGATGAAAATGTACTCACTTTATTTCCAAAGTCCTAAAGTCATAGAAACTTCTACTTTGTTTCAGCTTCTAAGGCAAACAGACATTAAATATTAACTCTAGAGCCAACATGCTTTTAGCTTTATGCAGATAAAACTGGTGAAACTATTTATTAATCCAAACAAAAACTGAAATAGCATCACACATATAGAGTTACCTGAAGAACACTTCAGAGAACTTCAGCTAACACAAAGGTATTTCTGCTGAAGACAGAGAACACATAAGGTCAGAAAAAGGTTGGACATATAACGGAGAAGAAATGATTTGAAGCCTGAAGCCAGTGAGGAAATGATTTACCCGACACCTCAGAGTTACTAATTTACCTCCCGTAATCTGAAGCCTATTGAATGACAGTCAAAGGGAAGGAAAATAACAGTAAAATAAATAAAGAAATAAATAAAACCTGCCATATGTTTCTGAAAAGTGTCTTGTGGAAGAAAATATCTGGGGGCAGCATCATTAAACATGGAGCGCTGCCAGCGCAGACAACAGTGGATATAAACGCTGTCCTTGGGCCGACATTTACAAGAAATAATCTTTAACTTTCCTGCAGTTCCAAAAGCAAACACAGAAACTGGTTAGCACCTTGGACCAGTAAAAAAAACAACAGAGCAGCTAGTGTTGACAAAGCTTTCTCTTCCAGCCTTTATTTGTCTGCCAGGGAACTGTTGGTCCTTTGGTTCAGCTATGGCTCCACAGAAAAACAAAGCCTCTTTTTCATTTGAGAACAAAGAGTTTTAGACTGCGAGCACATACCAAGCCTGTGTTCTTACGCCTTTCATATGATCCGTCGGTTTTAATGTGCACACTGGTAAAGATTTTGTATCAAGACAGGGAAAAAATGCTTTTCCTGATATTTTAAGTGGCACAAACAGCCTCAAACTCTAATGCAACGCGGTCCATTCAGTGCTGTGTCCACCTGGTGATAACGCACATCTCATTCAAATTCAAGATGTGAGAAATGAAAAATGCATCACATCCGTTGAACAGTGCCTTTCCAGGGACACAGGAATATTTTCTGCTATGCCTCATCGGTGATCTAATCCTTCCTATTTGCTGCTTGCAAAGTTTGTGATACAGTACATCAAGGCCGTCCTGTTGTGCTGAGTGCAAATCAGGTACTGTATTTCCCAACGTGCATATGTGTCTTTTCGACTGAGCCTACAGGCAAACTGGGCAGTGTGAAGGACTCTGTCTGTGAAAGATCACATTACTCACCCAACTTTGTTAAACCTTTACAAGGTAAAACAATTCCAGTGGCCTTGATGGTATCTGCAGCCAGTACGACACAGAGCATTAAAAGGTTTAAGTCTTGCCAGGCCATACTTCTGACATCATTGTAAGCTGATTTGTGATAAGCCTCTTTGTCATGGCTTCGTGATACCATCGTTGTGCTTACGCTGCCAATCATGCAGCGTTCAAATCAGCACAGCTACAAACCTCTTAGTCATTCAGCGTCATTTCCATTCACTGTACGCTAATATGAGCTGTATTTCAAGGCTGGAGGCAAACCTACAGTTTTATTTCACCTCTTCTTATCCCTTATGTTCTTCTGAAACACTGTAGGTTGGATTTAGTATGCGGTGCTTCATTATAGAGATTTTAATAAAAGTGAGCTAGTTAAATACATTTTGTTGTCATTTAAGTGCCTCTATCCTTTAAACTGTTAATTGTAAAAGTAATTTAATTTCTGAAAGTGAAAATTTAAAAACATCCTGTATCTGTACAAAAACATTCCATACAGGAGCTTATGTTTTTGGACTGAAGCCAGTTACAGTTGATAATACACAGAATAAACAAGTAACACCCTGTGAACATCAAACTATGTATGTGGACGCCATCTGTCTTGGAGCTATATAAACTACAGATTACATCTGCAGCAAAGTGCAGCAGCAAAGTCTTCTTCAGTAAATGGGGCCATTTGATATTGGAATAAATTGATCATATTCTAACCCCCATTTTTTTTTACAGGATCCAGCTGCGTCGCGAAATGGCAGTGTTGGGAAAGCCGCCCCTCTACCCTAGGGTCCAATGTTAACCAAGCGCGCCGCGGCGTGTCTCAGGAGCATCCCAGCAGTGACTCACCGCACCGCTGCACTAAAAATACATGTTTAGTTCCGTTTGTTTGGTGCTAATTTAAGAACATATCCTCCTTTCCCCACGGTAAAAAGGACAAAAACCCACATAGAATACAAAAATCTATAAGTTGACAAAAAGCCAGACACACAACGCTGCGCTTCTACACACTCTTGGTGGATAATGTTGCTTTGGAGAAGACAAAGCTGCGTTCAGAAGAAGCAACTTCTTCAAAGTCTAACCCTGAAAGATGAGTGGAGCCACAATCGAGCTTTTTTTAGCACTAAAACAAACACAGCTATGGTTGTTGAGAAAAGTTAAAGATGAAATCTCTCCAGAAAGTGAGGAAGGTCCGTCAGAAGGAAAACTAAATCAACTAAAGCTTGAAAAGCTTCCATACACGGTCTCACTGATTTATATTAAATTACAACATTTACGCGTAGACAACCTTAAAACACACCAGCAGAATTTTATAACTTTTAAATGTGTCTGCATAACTGAGGAGAAAACTTTTGACAAGTAATGTTTGGTTCCTAGACTGAGGCAGGATCGCAAGGATTTTTAATTGAATACCGCAGATCTAGAATGTTCTGAACGTAAACCTGTGAAAACTCTGATTGGTCAGAAGGGAGAGCCTCACTCAAAAGCTATGCAAACATCTCTGCAGCGCTGCCAGTTTACTGAGTGAGTCTGACTTCACAGGAGTAGCAACAGCACGTCTTTATAAAAGTTTTAATTTAGAGCATATTTCCACTAAAACAGTTACATTCTGTAGCTTTAATCGTTTAGAAAGATTAAACATTTTTATTTTTGGTTGGTAAAAGCTGTAAATTAGTAGAGTTTTAAAATAGTTGATTTTACTTGTTGACTGATTCATTAATTGAGTAATGGTTTCAGCACTAGCACATGTTAAAACGTGACGTAATCTAAATGAACAAGTGTGAAAACAGAACAGTGGAAGTACAGAATAATGACATGAGCAGGACAGAGGGTATTAAACTGAACCAGCTGTCTACTATGACCAAAGCACATCTCACATAATCTCTTGCTCTCTCAGTTTTTGATAAATTTTTCATTCATCTAACTCTCTCTCTTTGCCTCCTTTCAGTCGCTTGCAGTGAGGCCAGTTAAGCAGACATTCACACAGGAGGTTTAGCCCTGCTTGGATCTGATCGGCTCTGCTCTGCAACCTCCTGCATCGAGAGCCGCCTGCTGGGAACGGCTGCAGGGTAGGAGGGAGGAAGAACCATCTGGAGGGCCCTCAGAACAAAGAGCCATACATCACGTCTGTGTGCGTGTACGTAGGTATGAGTGTAAGCAAACACACCACAGAGCACAAACAGTAAGAAAGTTAGAACACTCTCATGAACATCTAAGAGAGGTATGAGAGAGTGAGTTTAGCCCGCAGACGTGGAAGCTGTCAGACAAACCAAACTCATACTTACATCTCACTTGTCCATTGAGAGATAAGGAGGGATTATTAAAGCAAGCCCAAGCAAAGAACAAGTGAGTGTGAGCGCTGAGGCAGACAGGAATGATGTACCAAGCAAACAGCCAGAGGCAGATGAACAATCTGGCGTCGTAATGAGCTCACCGACAGATCATAGATAAGAAGGTATGACGTGATCCATGCTGTGATTCAGAAATGATAATAAAGTGGTGTGCTTAATGTTAAATAGTGATAAATGAACTGGAATCATGTGCAGGTTAAAGTTCACTTAAGAAATATTCAAGATTCGATCATACAGACAATCTCCTGCAACATTTTCTACCGGAAATACATCTGTGAAATCTATTCAGGAGAAACAAATTCACACAGCAAGGGACACATTTTTAAGTAGTGGACCAGAGCAACATCTTGTAGCTGAACTGAGGCTCATCATCATCCTCATCATCCTCCTCTAGTCAGTTTCCTGAGTGAAAATAATTCTTTCAATCAGCAGCTGGACCATTAACAAGAAAATTCAGATGTGCCTCATCAGCATAAAAAAACATCATCTTTGGACCTGGGTTTGTTTTGATAATAAGCCACAGATGATCTTTTTCTTAACTGCATTAAAAATTCATAAAAGCATCAGAGAAAGTTACGATCATCTCCAATCCGATGTAAAATACATCATCATTAACAGACGCTCACCTGTATTAGGAACAGGAACAAAACTGGGCTTCTGTTTTCTGAACAAGCTTTTTCAAAGATCTGAGTGAGTGTTTGAAGACAGTGAAAAACACAGAGACGGAGGAGGAGCTGCACTGTTCCTCTAGCCAGTAATAAACAAACAGCTCCAGAACAGACACTGGTGGAGCCCAGGGGGGCAGTTATGTGAACATGGCCTCTAGATAAATACCCCCCTCGATGTGGATAGGATATTGGATTTGAAGGTTTTTATTACTTCACCTTGTTGCTTTTGTTCAAGAAATACTCTTCATAAGCCAATTAAAAGTTTGGATAGGGACACACAAAACAAAGTCATCACATAATCATAACTAGCTTTAAATCAGAACTGGAGATCACACACAGACGTTCAGATGACACTGGTTTATAAAACAGAGGAAAACAGGAAATCTTCACATTCCACAGCCTGCAACAGACAAATGTTTGACTTTTTGACTTGACAGATGCTTTAAACTTTTAACCTGTAGGAGATGATATTCTCTAGAACCATTAATCAATCATTATTTTGTGAAGGAATTGCCTCAGAGGTTCCTCTGTTTCCTTCCCTGGACAGTGTTTCGCTCCTAAAGAGGGAATTTCACTGAGCTTAACCCTCATTTTTAATTCCGATAGTGTTAGTACGGGTGTGTTTTTCAATCGTGCCCCCATCAGCGCTTTAGAAAAAGAGCTCCTAAAGTTCAGTATCAATGGGAATGACTGCAGCAAGCTGTGATATCTCTACCTCGTAAGATCTGATAAGAGGCAGTAAAAGTAAACTTTACAAGTAAATCCAGCATCAGTCTAACATGTTGCTAGTTGTCTATACAATTAGTTTAATCTGGTTACCTGGCTACCAGGTAAAGTGTGTATGTTTAACTGGTCGCAAATCCAATGGTGAGAACTTTATTAATTCAAATTACAAATAAAGGGATAGTAGCATGCAGTGTAATGAAATCATTAATAAAAAATATTACTTTATATCAAAGTGTAACAAACTGTTCCTGTGCTGTTCCACACGAGTTTGTATTCTGGTTCAGCTGCTCTGCTAAAGCATCAACTCCTAATACTCATATTTATTAGGGTCAATTAAAACAAGCCAACAACTGCCTGCTGACAAAGTGAAAACCAATTAAACACCTGAATATGTTTGACTTGCACGTTAAGGCCAAACATGAGAAAATGTGGCATAAATGAGGTTTAGTTCAAATCTTGAACCAGAAATTCAAAAACACAGTAGAAGCAAGTTTCAAGACACAATCTGAAACACACATCACAACAACATTCAGAAGTATTTTAATTGACTGTGTCGAAACACAACAATTCTTTGCAATAAGTCTACTTCAACATTAAATAAACTGTTTGTACTGAAGCACTTACCACAACAACCCTTGCCCTCTCTTATCTGCAACGACGCTGTCAGCTGAGTGCAGAGATGTCGTAAAACACTAAATACCACTGTGGGGATTTTAAGGGTATTACAGCTGATTATTCACTGAGCTGTCAAATGTGACAATGAAAATGTTCATTTTCCATCTAACAGAGACTTGAGAAGAAGAACATAAATATTCAGCAATGAGCGAAAATAATTATGCACCAAGGAAACTTACAAACAAAACCAAATACAGAAACAAAACATCACTGCCTGCTTGGATGGCTCGTCTGTTAATGGAAATGTACTAATTCATGGTACGACAGAAAAGCCCATCAGTAAAATGCAAAGACCAGCAGAACCCTGTGTACTGTCAGTGAAGTAAAAGCAAAAACGTCACAACTATCGAGATGCTTCTAAGTGTCATTTAGGCAAATGATTGGACCGAGCCAGGCCTGCACACGGATTAAATGGTTAGCTGGATAATACCATTGATGATTTCAAATAATCCCAAATCTGTTCCTCCAAAGCAGGGGTGGCCAATCCCAGTCCGCAAGGCTGGGCACCCAGTCATGTTCAACTAGTCTGCTTGCAGTGTATACAAGATAACGTGGTATTTAGACTAGTAGTCCAGCCAACTGTGACTGTATTGTGTGACGTGACAATATACCCAAGTGTAATAACATGTTCCCTTGTCACAGGCAGCTACAACTGCTCACTACTAATTAGTTATAAATGTCAGTAAACCATCGGTTTGTGTGTAAGGACGATTCACACATAAAGGAATGTGTCTGTTGGTTCTCGTTACAAATGAAACATATGATTTCACTTGCATCTGTAACCAAAGAGAAACCTGTCAACAACCATAAGAGCATTCACATTCGGCATTTCTAATCTAACCAATCTAACCTTTGTTTCTGATAACAACACCCAGCGTTACTCATTTGATCCTGGATCAGTTTTACCACCTATGAAGAGCGAGGCCTGTGTCAGCAGATTAAATGCTACATGGTGAACTGATATGTGACGATACTCTCGTACCAGCTGTTGACACTGAGAAGACTGAGGTATTGTGTAAGACCTGCAGAAGGAAAACTTGTATCAGCACTTTACAGAGTAGAGGAAATGAATGCATGATGGTGAAAGTTCTGACTAATGAAGAGGTGAACAATCATGTCACAGCATACAATAATCGATAATAATCAATCAGGACAATAATAAGTTCTCACTGAGATATAAAGAAACCACTAATGACATTAGATGTGAGACAAGAGACATGAGACAAGAGACATGGTGTCCATGTACATCGTTAGCAAAGAGGGATTTTCTCACCCTGGACAGAAAGTGAGAAAATCACTAAGTAAACAGATCCACAGTGTTTATTACACTGCAAATTACACTACTGTCTGATTACTGTCCACAGTAATCACATTACTCTACTGTCCACAGTAATCACATTACTCTACTGTCCACAGTAATTGCACTACAGTCCACAGTAATCCACTACAGTCCACAGTAATCACATTACAGTCCACAGTAATCCACTACAGTCCACAGTAATCCACTACAGTCCACAGTAATCCACAATAATCCACTACTGTCCAAAGTAGTCACATTACTGTCCACAGTAATCCACTACAGTTCAAAGTAATCGCACTACTGTCAACAGTAATCCACTACTGTCCACAGTAATCGCACTGCAGTACACAGTAATCGCACTACTGTCCACAGTAATCCACTACAGTCCACAGTAATCCACTACACTGATGGTTGATCCTTCTAACTACTGCAGACCATGTAACTAATGAATCCCAGTCACAACAGATTACTGACCA
>OMLM01003989.1:3580-29740 GCA_900302695.1 Helostoma temminkii | reverse complement strand
TTCCTCTCCACACCTCTAGGTGGCAGTGTTGTCATATCAACTTCTTAAAGCAGTTTCTGCTTCAGCTTTCAAATGAAAAAAATAAAAATAAAAATAAAAAATCAGCTCTTCATCCACAGCAGAACAATGTTTCTAAAAGCTGAGCATCTACCTGTCACTTTCTCAATCCTGCACAAATATTTACTACTGCATAAAGTATTCCATTTCACAGGAGTTGCCACTGGTCCATTCTGTGTACATTTAATTCTGCATAAAAGCAGAACTCAACACAAAACTTACTAATTAACATCAATTTGATTGCATGTTAACAGTAAAGTGTCTTTTTTACTCATGTTACAGAATTGTTTTAATTACTTTTTAATTACTGTTCGTCAAATAAAGCCATGAGCTGACTTCGTGAAGTACAAAATAGTTTTAACTTTCCAAGTCCAATGTAAAAATAGTTTTTAGTTGTTCAAGAGGACACAGCAGACACTGTACATCACACAAAGGTGAAATCACTGCAGTACTAGAGCAAAATAATAACAGCATCATCAAAGACATGACGTCATCTACACTTGGAGATTTTTTTAGGTTTTTGCCTCATGTACTGTAAGTGCAGTTCTCTTTCGTGTTCTGTATAAACAACGTTTGGGGTTTGGGGTTGCGTGCAGAGCAGCACTCGCTGAGAGCTAGGAAGAGAGGCAGTAACAGCCACATGATGTGCACAAGCGAGCAACACACAATTAGACTCATTACTGTATCCTAGAGATGAGAGAAGTGCAACGTGGGCACTCCCCTGCTGTGACTTGGCACCCTTTGGAGACAGTGAATCATGTACACATGTAGACATTTCCCACAACAATACACCAGAAGCATCTCAAACAGCCTGCCCCATTCATACACTCTTCAGCCAGCCAAGCACGCAGTTTACATTTGTCAGTCACTGGCAAATGGTATTTATGTATCGGGACAACTCACCAATTCACACAGGTACTGGTTCCTCAACTGAAGCCCTCTTTTCCATGCTGCAAGAGTAGATACTAGTTACAATTCTTCATGAATGAATTACAGTGCTCAGTGATAGGCACATGGTCGTGAAGTAGATACGAAGAAACAGCAGAATCAGTCTTGCAAAGACCTTTAATAGTTTTGTTGGGACATTTGAACAGACAGGCTACAAGATGCCTCTTTGTGCCCTAGTGTTTCCCTGCTTCCTCGGCTCCAGGAGTGTGGATGCACCTGGACTCCCCAGCAGAGTGCTGGTCTGACAGCTAACTCTGCACTATGTCACGGTGTGCACTGATTGTCTTATCTGCCTATTTATTACAGTTGAATTGCAACCAGCCTTGCCTGAAACCTGCTTTCAGACTTTGTTCGGGTGACTTGGGATGCATGATGCTGCAATTGTTGAGCTTTCACAAATGGGGGTTCCATTGCAAATGTATTCAGGGTTATTTTAACATACCAAGATATTTCATGTGTTTCATGGCTGTATTTCACGGGCCTGAGATAACGATGACAATTAACCTACCAGGAAGTCATGGTAGGGGTAATGTTATACATTTAACCTACACGTGCTTGTGCTATTTTAGCAAACTGACACGAAATAGTATAAAATGGGATTTCACATAATTGTAAAACCTACAAAATACATTAGACATAAGGGCTGGCGGGCTCCATGAGGCTGCCCACACAGGCTGTTTGCACACAAACCAGCACTGATGTCTTCTGTCAGCCCTCATTGTGGTAAACACTGATGTCTACGTGAAGAAATGGAGTGACAGGTGCATGATTGAGGTACTTAAAAGCAGACACTCTCAGTGACCCCCCCTTTCTCCTGATCTCCCAGGGTTGCTGTGATTCTTCTTACGCTTTTCTATCCTGACATTATGTGCATAAGCTCTCTTTCATCTCCTGCCACATTTTTCTGGTCTCATTTACTTGATGTAATGCACCTTTTGCAAGTTATAGTGTTAATTGTATGATGTTTTCAACAGTTCATAATAATCACTTCATTATCATTTATAGAGGCAGAATTTTTTCTTCATTAAATAGGTGATCATCACTTCTTAGGACGAACTTCTTTGATTCTGTTAGACAGGCACCAGCTTCACACGGACTTTGCCACCTTTTCAAAGACTTTGCCTTACGAACAGGTCGGCTTAAACGAGATCTGTAAAAGATAAACATTAAATATGCATCCAGATCTTCTGCTTGGGCGAGTGGACTGAATCTGTATGAATGGCTAATGTGTTGCTGTGATGGCAAGCTACTAGATTGATCACTCATTACGATATCTGCTCCATTGGCCATTAACACCCACAAGGAGCCTAACCATGGGCCCCATCACACACCAGGGTTAAATTGAGAGTGAAGAAGTGAAGTGTGCTTGTGTGTGTGGGTGTGGGTGTTTTTTGTGGGGATGTAGGGGAAACGGTATGATCCAAATATGGCCAGCTATAGGCAGCTACAGCTTGAAAGCTGAGATTACAGTGTAGGTGAGTGGGTTCAGGTGTCCTGTTATACATACACCTGTAAAGCTTCCCACTGGGCATACTGTCATCTGTATTTATCCACATGAGGACACAATGCTGCAGATGAAAGTGTAACACTCAATGGATGAAAATCATATGTGTGATAATATTAGACATGGACTTCAAACTTCAAACTGTGTGTACTCACATGTGGCCTGCTTGAGACTCACCCTCCTGGTGACCGGTTCACTGCTGCTCCAAGAGTAGGTAAGAACAACACATGTAAATTTAAGAGCGAGTCAAGAGGCTTTCCACACCCATCGCTGCAGGGGTGTTGTCAAAAGAAAAAAATTTAATAAACCTGGCCGTGACACCTGTGCACACACTTTCTTTCTTTCTGCATCTCTTGTGTTTTCTTTTTTTTTCACCTGCCTAAGTGAAGGATTTATTTGTATTACACACAGTACATTGAACCTGCCAATCACCCAACAGTGCAGCTGTCTGTGTGTTGTCTGTGAGCTGTCTACATTCCTTTAGAAATTAACCGTGCACCTCAGACGCTCTGAGACACGCAGCTTTAAATGCTAAAGTAGGGACAAATGTCGTGACAAGCTGTTCCATCAGCAACATGTCAAAATCACTCAATACACTTCTTAATTACCATAACTGAATGACTAATGCTGACCACCTTTTAAAGCATATTAAATTTATTTGAACACAGCGCTGCACTGTAGTCTCTCATCCCCTCATCACACTTTAATTCCATGATTAATTTCCAGATGTCATTGCTAAAACTTACAGTGGCAGACAACTGTTGTGCTTCTGCTTTCAGACCTACAAAAACCAACACATCCATCACATTATGTCACATATGTGTTATTTAAATAAGATTTAAAATGTATTATTTTAAATATTTTGAAATGGTCGAGACCATTCATTTATATAGACTTTACTTCCACAAAATCTACAACACAAACAAGATCTCTGAAATAGACGGCTTTGAAACCCAGATACTGGACGACCATTAGTTGCTGTGAGGCGATGTGGTTTTTTAGATGTTGAAGATGCTGGTGTTGACATAAAGTCTGTTTACTCCACTGGGTTCTCTCTGTCCACAGAGACCTCATATGGGGTGAGGGGACCCCTATTCATCTCCTCCCAAATGGGATAGCATCCTCCAGGGGAGAGGGGTGACACAGTCACTGCCAAGGCGATGGGGAAGTCCCTCTGCTGATAATAGCAGACGACGGGGGGAACAACCTCGGCAGGCACCAGGCCAGACAACTGTCAATCAAAGAACCTCTCTTCTTTTTCCACTTTTGGTTGCTATTACCCCTCCTCTCTATTTTGTTGCTCTTTCTTCCATCCCAGTTCTTCTCCTTCACAGTATGTACACTCCACAAAGTTATGGTTCAGATCTCCAGCCTGGAGATCCTTGCAGTGAACATAATTAGCATGATGTTCTGACAAGGATTGGTCAGGGCATTAATGAACAAAAATCAATTACAGATGTAGAACTGTAGACAATTAGACATTTAAAATGGGTCAGCTAATTGTGTATGAGCAAGGACAACAAACTTCAATAAAGTATAGAAGTAAACCATGGAACATTCTGTCCATCTCTTTCCTCAGTTTAGTAGACAACCAATAACAATCAACTAATGTGGATCCCATTTACTTAATTAGTAATTACCACAATGATAATTACATGACTGTGCAGTGGCATGAAACAAATTGTTGTGAGAATAAAGTGTATTCCCTTCTCAATTTATTTCATTTGCTACTTTGAGTCTAAATTATCCACCCATCAATAGTAAGAAACATAATCAAACAAGCTCCATGGAAGAACAAAGAACAATGAATTCATAAAAAACTTTGGGAATGATGTTGCCACCTGAATTTGAGCATTAGCACTTTCCTGTATCAAACTCCTGTAACCAAGAAACCACAACCTAAGCTGCCAGTTAGATTCACATTTTTATTCATTCCATTGTGATAAGCCACTTCATCATTCTAATATCTAAAAAATGGCTTCTTTGTTTCCTGTAAGCATATTCACTTATCTATGTTTCTTAATTATCTTATTGGTCATATAACTAAATCTAAATATAAAAAACATAAGAATATAATAATGCTAATTCGGGGCAGTATTTCAAACATCCTCTAATAACGCCCTCATGTTTTCTCCAGCATTGCTTATAGCTTCATATCAAGATCATTCTTTGTTTCATGAGAGTGAACATGTTTTAATTCCTTTGACTGACGACAGCAGTTATGCCACAATGGGACCATACAGCAGTATGTATAATAGTAATAATACCTTACCGGGTACTAAAAATGTTTTATTTGGCTGTATTGTAATAGAAATTTGCTAAATTGTTTCACGTTGAGTGTGAATGTGTGCGAGCAACAGACAAAAACACTGGCTTGTTGATAAAAGCAGAACTGTCACCATGGCTCCATAAAAGTGGGGAGTGGCAACGCCATGGTTTTGCTGCAAGCTGTCTATTAATGAGACATCACTCTATCGGGGGTGGTCTGTTATGACAAATACCAGAGGCATTTCAGTGTGTGTGTGTGTGTGTGTGTGTGTGTGTGTGTGTGTGTGTATTGTATGTGTTTATTTGCACAATCATGTCCCAAAGCAAACACTGAGTAATGCAAATTTCAAGGATTTTCTATCTTAATTGTAAGACCCACAGAACATTTGTCATGACTGTCACAGAGACAAGAATAATTATCACAATCTTTTGTGACAGGTGACACGATCACCATAAACACTGCACAAACTTAAGATTTCACTTAGATCCAAATGGGGAAAATAAAAGATCAACTGCTGTTCACATGCCTGGAAGCAGTGATAACTTTGTACCTATTTATATGATACCGATTATATGTATTTTTGCATCTAAGTTGCATATTCATGGCATAAAAATGATATATACATTTAAAAACTACATATTTTCTAGACTTGCTATAACTCTAGAGCACCTAAATGGATGAATGTATGTGTGTTTCCTAACCAGCTGTATGTTTACAGGGCAAAATATAAACTCCTTTTAGTGTACCCATCCAGAATCAGCACAACAAACACAGTATCCTCTCTTACACAACGGATTCCCCGAACTCACCAAACTCTCATAATGACCAAGTCTCTTCATTTATGGCTGTGTTTGATGTTTGGCTTGCACTACTGCTGGTACTGCTCCTGTCCTCTTGCTCGCTTCTTTCAAGTCCACCCATTTGACAAAGTGAAAACAGCAATGAAAACACAAACAAAAACGTCCCCCAAGCTCAGGCACGCACAGCCAAACCTGACATTCTAATTAGTTTTAAAAGTAATTGCTCGAAATGATTAGTTGAGTTGGGCCACTTTTCCCTGTTACCTATGAATTGGAAATATAATTGCGACAGACAGTAATTGGCCGGCCATAGACTGTTGGTTATTGTAGTCTGTTGTGGCTGGCTGCATCATTACCAAGGCTTGGACGCAGTTCAGCTTTTGAACTACAGTGACCGAAGAGAAACACAAACACACACGCACGCAATGCTCTGCTTCCCCATGCCAGCTCTCCATCACCACTCGGACCCATGCCCCGCTCTAAGGATCTAAGACATTCCCCATCCAGATTTCTCTTTTATCTTTCTTTCTTGCTGTCCTTCATTGCTTTGCCTTCTTCTACCTTAGGGCTAAATTGAATGTTTATTGACAAAAACAAAAGCTGCAAGCTCTAATTCAGAGAGAAGTTCAGCTTTTTAATAGCAGTAAAAATTGACCATAGAAAATGAATGTAGACTGCTAAGAGAGAAGGCTCAGATAGGTAGCAAAGGTGTCAGGGAAGCAGCCATATAGGTTTCTGAAATGAATCAATTCAGTACCACAGCTGAAATAATTCAAGAAGTTGTGAAGTAGTTTTCATGGAGTTTTCATTTCACATACATTTCAAGTCATATGTACATATTCATGCCATTCATGTATGATAATTACTTTATCCTTTATATATCTACACATGTGTCACTGCCTGTGTTTGTGTGTTTCTTTGTGTATGCTCTCCCTTTTATTATTGCCTGGATCAGTCTGTGTCTGTTTATGTTTGTTGTGCAAAGTTTCCTTTGCTAAATCGTCTGGAAGCCGAACAGCCCCCATCAGTAAACCAGGCAGAACGGACTGCGTATCCCACTACAGGATCCAGGACATGCCAGGGGGACCACACACACACACACACACACACACAAACACACTACAGTGTTCCTTATTCCCTCTGATTCACAACCACATAACAACTCAGCGACTAATTGACTCATCTGAGAGAAAGACAGATAAGAGACACACATTTTTTTTTACAGCTATCAGACTTTTGATTATACTAATGGCACAAATTGTGCAGATCTTGAGACGATATTTGTCTTATTAACTGGGTGACAAACAGATTTTTAGAACAAACTTAAGAGACGAGACGAGCCAAACAACCTTCCTGCTCTATACTGGCCACAGAAAACACTAACAGCAAATGTGTATCTGCCAATTACTCTCCCTCTTTCTATTAAGCAGAGGGATATAGGTCAGACCTGTCAGACTAAGGCTTCTGTCATCCACCCCCCTACCCTCCCCCCTCCTGCATCACTCCTTGCCTGAGGATAAAAGTCCCATAGCTTTCTATTAGGACCCTCAGTGAGTGTACTGTATGTACAACAGAGACCCCCTAACACGTACATACACATGCTTCCACCTACCCGCGCTATTGGAGGGAAGAAGCACTAAGAGTGTTGACTGCCTTTAGGGGCAAAAACACCAAGGCCAAGTACGGGCTAATGTTCCTTCAACTTCACTGTCCTGTTGACTTCAATCACTCAACTTCAAGCAAAAATACTACAAGTGTTACTTTTGGTGTTTGGAATTTCATAGTCACACTACGTTAATGAAATGCAGCAAAGTTAAGTTTTGCCTTCTAAATAGTCTTTGTGTTAGGTTGTTTTTTTGTATTTACTCTTTGATTAGTGGGCTGTGAGTATTGACAGCCTGGTGTGTGTGATCATACAACAAACTGACAGTAGGAAGCTCGATAGCCATCCTACCCAGCTTCTAATACCATCTGTCTAGTATGGATCTCTGGAGGTTGACGGCTGTTGGCTTGGGCTTGAGATGTACACACCACAAGCCTCTGGGACTGGCAGAACAGAGATGGAGGAGGTGTATGTGCCCCAATTGAAGTTGTTCAGTCATCTTCACACGCAGAGTAGGGACTGGTAGACTATCCCGAATCCTTTTTGTGCCCTGTTTCTCTGTCTTTCTACCTCCCTGTTTCTCTCTCCCTCACACGCACACACATAAGCACACAGAAAAGCAGGAATGATCAAACATGACTGTGATGTCTTAATTAAGAAGTACTAACAGGGTTGATTAAAAGGAGAGAATGAAAGGATTCGTCAATGAAAGGAGCAATTCCCTTATCAGCTAACACCAACACAAGTGGATGGGAGAGCGGGGAGTGTAAAGAAAAAGTGATGAAAGAAAACAGAATGAATACATACAACAGAAATATGCAAAGAGAGGAGGAAATCTGAGGCGTGACTAAATTCACACACAGCGGTAAGACTGATATGGCTCCAACTTAGTTAATGCATTTGCACAAGCAAAGGTTGTGCGTGATAAAAGCCACTTGGGTTTTCATTTATTACCTATTGAGGTGGTGTGTCTTTAGGATAGTGATATTTATGTTTTCAGACATCACTACTAGAGTTATAACACTCAAGCATCTGACATAAGTTTACGTCCAAATCACATTCTTTACTCTTAATATGAAGATATTATCAGATCAAGATTCTTCCTGCACTTATATGTGTTTCTATACTTTTAAAGAAAACTACTGAATCAGCCCTATATTCAGCTATTCACTGCTGTAGTATCTTCTTGTCTCATCTGTTCCTTCCAGTTATTTCCCCATTTCTCCTGTTTTACTCCTTTGTATTATGTGTGCTGCAGTTTTATGAAATACAGGTAAAAGTATGTAAATCCTGTGTTTAGTAATCATTATCATCATCCTACAGATGGATACAAATGTTTATTTTAAACGAGATTCAGCATGAATTTAAGGGCCAACCATTCAGGTATTCTCTAAATATCCTAATTGCTCTCTTTAAACTATGGTTTAAAACATTTCATCGTGGCTCTTAATAAGTATCATACAGTAAACATACAGGTAATTTTCTGGGCTACATTGTCACTTAATTCAATATGATAAATACAGTAGTTTAGGTTTATATGTACTTATACTGTTAACCACACATAGCACTTAAGCATTTCAGAAACTTTCGTGGAGACTTAATTTAATCCAGAGGATGTTCACTGCATAAGCCTTAAGTGTAAAAACAGAACTTTAGTCAGGTTGCTGTAGCAAAAACACAATACTGTTCTGTGGCCCTCTTCTCTTACAGAAACAGCAGACACACCTCAGTCCTGCTGACAGGCCACAGCCTGACTCTGGTGCTGCATACCTCAGCACATCTGTCTGTTGTCTGTTTCTTCCTGTCTCACTCCTAGCCTCGTGCCCACTCAGCATGATAATGATATACACCTCTGCCTGGTCATCTCTTTGTCTCAATGTGACATACAAAATAATATATGTCAAGTAATATGTAGCTCAAAGTTAGACACTACTGTATATTTGTAAATCTTAATAACTGGTCTTAATTGGTGAGAGGAATAACACAGGCTCTTACACCCATATACCAGCAGACCTGCAGTGGTGTGAATTAACAATCTTCAGCTTTAACCTCATTACTTAAATCATAAAAAGCTTTTCCAACCAACATTGAGTCATATTAGTAAACAGCCAGAGCTCCCTCTATGGGGCAGTATGTTTAAAAGGAGCATGCAAAGATTACTTTTGTCAGCATTTCATCTGAACACTGGCACCGTGTTGACATGCAGCAGATGAATATTAAACCTTGAGAAACAAAGATGTGCTTCAAGCAAAACCCAGCATAAATACTTTTCATATACACACACTCACACAATCTTGAGCGTCCCTCCCAGCAGGCACAATCACACTCAGGCAGATAATTCAGTGTCACAGGGAGCCTTGTCGCTGACCCCTCTGGCCCCCTCCAGACACAGGAAGCAGCTGGACAGGGACCCACGGCTGCCTCCAACTCACTTCCCCGGGGGAGATGCAAGGAGAAGAGTCCCTCTCTGCCTCAGAGAATGACCAGCTGAGCTCCCACAGCTTAGTATGTGAATGTGCTGTTATGTCCCTGTGTCCAGGAAGGTCTGAGGATGAGCAGGCCTAACAAATGTGCAGCAGTACATGACTTTTTATTAGCCTGATAAATAAAATGAAATTTCAACCAGCCTTGTATTCACATTCCTGTACAGTTTGTGCTTTTACTAAGTTATTAAACTGTGCTTTAGACTGGTTAGTGACAGAGAGCAGTTTTCCCATGTGTTCAGAAGTGAAAACTGCATTACTTCTACTAATCTATTTAAACTTCGCGTTTATTCAGATTATTCCTCCAATTTTGCTTTTCATATGCATGTATTCCTGTAAAAGCCGACTTAGAAACGTGCTTAAACATATATATAACCAGAAATATGTTTTTTATAGCTTGTGTAACCAGACAAACATTATTGTCAGACAGCTGACAATAATGTAAATGAGTATGTTACTAAAGTTTGGTTACACACGAACACACACAATGTATTTAATAGTGAGCACAGGCCTTAGTAAGTGCTTATTAATATTGTATGGTTAAATGGAAAATGTTAACATTTTTTCAATTGGCTTGGCAGCCTGATGAAATATTAAACAATATGAGAGCTTTTGTACTGCAACAATATTTATAACAGCTAAACATAAAATTAATATTTTTAAAAGGAATGAGCATGCCTTGGCTTAAATCATAGTTTACACAGTGTCATACACAAACACTCTGCAAATATGTGCATTTGAGAACTACTAACAATAATTTGGTTACATGCAAACTATGCCAAAATATGATTTGATCTTTAATTAACTGATTTTAAACTTAACTTAATGAGCAAACTCTGTAATATAAACCTCATCTCCTGAGCCTACTTTTTGCCTTTTTTACAGAGACACAGCTTTACTTGCTGTTCATGCAATGCTATACAGCTACTGCTAACATACAGTAAGTGCAAAATGACCACTTTTTAAAATTAAAGTGTAAATAAATAGCTTTATTCAAAAACTGTTGAAAAGACAGTGATGCATGGTGCAGTATAAACAAGCTGGATGAGTCAATCTGAGTCACTCTGACTTTTAATGATCCGTCTGGTTGGGCTTTCACTGAGGTTTCCAAAACTATGCAGCGGCCAGAGCTGTATGGAACAAAAGGCACAGAGAAACGGAGGGTTAAAAGAGAGCTAAGACCCGCATTAACAACAACAAAAAGGGCTTCCAACCATTATGTACAACACATTTTCTCACTGCTTGGACACATTTGATAATATGGCTTTTAATGATGTGTTGACTTCATAGAGGAGGTTGTTATTTCATCAGCTGTTGTAATAGGGCCTCCAGTGGAGTGCCGCTGTCCAATCAGATGGACAGAAGGTTGACTGACCTGTTTCCAGGGTCGTGGCTGCTATGACATCTAGTGAAATGACAACACAGCAGAATGGAAAGCTAGACAATATGTTGTCCAGGCTTCGGTCAATCAGACACACTTGCTTTGAACTTCTAACTGACTCACATGTCTGAAAAGTGCTTGACTGGACTAAAAATGTCATTTTGCACAAGACTTTATTTCCTTTTTTTTATTCCCAGATTACGTGACAACATTGGAACACTAGAAGCATGTCTTCCTTATTACCTTTAAGCAAACACGCCCTCGGATGAGGGCATAGGGAATGGGGCCATAGTTCCTTGAGTCAGTGGAATTCCTAAGGTTATCCCCTTCTAGCCATACATGGCCTTTTGGAACCTAAAAACATCACCACATGCGGAAATAGGTCAAAAAATGATTAAGGTGTACATGTTTTATTGCAAAACAAAGGAATCACATAGAAAAACTCTGAAACTGCACCACAACTTAACATTATTATGTAGTGAGAATCTACCTTAACCCCACCCCCTACCCCCAACGAGTTGCCTCAGCCTTCCCTCCCACTCCAGCCTTAACGTCAACCTGCCTGTCCCTCTTTAACCCCATACCGTCTTAGGAGAGGGGTCATGGGTAACGGGCAGGGTCGGGAGGGATTTAGAAGAACTTCAAACGGGGTCATTAGGCTGTTGCCTGAGATCTGCGCCCCTCTTACCCAGCGAGGGCAAAGCCAGAGAGGGGGCTGAGATAGCTGGGCAGCGAGAGAGAGAGGGAAAGAGGGAGACAGAGAGGGCTAAGCCGCGGCTAGCAGCAGTGTCCAAGGGTCTCCACCGCGGCCGACCTGCCAGTGGGGCGGTCATCCAAGCGGGCACTAATTCATAGTGACACCAATTATGATTAATCTCATCACTTTAGGAGAGTAGGCTTGTCAAGGCCCTAATTAAGTGCGCTGTCCCCCCTATATGTGCAGACAGGATCAACAACACATTATATTGTCATAATGGGCATCAGAATCCACGAGTCTATTTTTGTGTTGCCTAACTTTTTAACGGCAAAAGTCCTCTGAAAGAAAGAGAAAAACATGAATAAGGAAACAGAATACTATCCACACTGAGGTGACGTCACAGCTTTGCCTCAGCTCTTGCTCCTTGTTCCTATCACCCAGCTCTCTGATTAAGTTCTTCAGTCCTACAGTGGGATGCTGCATTTTGTTTTTTATATTCAATAATTGAGACAAATGATGTGACATAATCATGAGCTAGTGACATGTTGACCTAACATGAGGTAAACAACTCACTGAATAACGATGACACAAATGAATATCATTAAAGGAGTCATCTGAGAACCATATGTCAGCATGCTGGATTCCCACCATTACACCTCATTAACATGGTAACATATGCTGGCTCCCAAGCACAAGAAAAAGAAACACCACCGTTTGTCATCTGCCAAACCAGAACCCCCTGTTTCTCCTCATTTTCCTTAAAAAAATTATTATTGTACTCATCTAAAAGACACAGGTAGGTTAAGAAAGTTCAAGTGTCCATAAGCACTTTGTAAAAGACTGAATCACTAAGATAAAATGATAACAGCAAAAGACTGGACATTGACTACTGAGTGCTGTATTAAACAATTTACCTCACAGAGAAACCCAAGCCAGAGTAAACACAAGTTACTACTTTAAAGATCAACCAAGGGTGAAGAAGTCTGAAATGTGACCTGCTGTACAGTGACCAGCACAAAAAAGCTTATGCATATCACCTTGCCTGTCCCAGGTGTGGGAAAAAGTAAAGAATACACCTCTGGTGTAAATATATCTGCAGTAGGTACAGTGTCTTTGAACTGTTTAACCATCTGATTTGGTGCCTTCATAACACAATATCATATTAGCTTGACAAATGTTGGTCCATATTTTGAAAAACATGGTGCATACAGTTGATATGTATGTGATGGATCTTTAAGATTATGGGCTTAGAAATAAAATACATATACATCTTCTGGGTTTTTTTCTAATCATAATAGAATGTGATTTAATCATAAGTATCTTCACTTAGATTGTGACGTAGATTTCTCTATTCTAAATCATAAATTGACACATTTAAACATTTTTATGGATGTGATCTAAAAAACTGTAGCCTTTTTTATGTCCTGCCCGAAATGAAGTGTGTTTTATGGTCATTTTAGCACATACATAGCATCAGAATTACATATATGCAACATATAAAACTACTACACAGAAAGATCCAGGCTGCAATTTCTAGACGTGGAGTCACACTGCTGGCAGCTCTGGTGTGATGGATGGCAGAGACTTCACCCACCCTGTGGTTGTAGGAGGAGTTGACGCGAGGTATTGTGTACCTGTCAGAGACATGTTGAGAAGAGCCGAAACTGGAGCTCTCCTCACTGTGGAGGTTTGTTGTACAACAGCCACACCATTACAGAGCTCATTATGTTAACATGATTGAGATGGCATATTATGTGAATTATATTATACATGCAGGTCTATAGAGTTCATCTTACACCATATTGCTGCGTCTTTCTTTACTACAAAAAACAGAGCATCTCTCTCGCTGTGTCGCTCTCTCTCTCTTTGCTATAATATTAGGGATCAAGTGTCATTGTTTTGACACAAAAGCTCAGACACAGAAATGATTCCTAAAAGGTGACAGGGCAATTAGTCTGCTGTTAGATCTCTCAGGGTAGAGAAAACCTGCCTTTCTGTCAGAACAAAAAAAAAAGAGGTGATGACAGGGTCTAACACCACCTTCTAAAATTCATCTTTACAGGTCAACCCGTATTGCCTCACACCATCCTAATAGTCACACAAACTGTATATCCTTTGGGTAAAATCCCTAAAGTAGCCCAAACATTTATGTGAACAGTGGGTATTTTCTCAGCTACTTCATATGCTATCACGTGAAAATAGCCGTTTTGCTTCTGGGTGTTAAAAACAATAACATGGCAAAACATACATCAAGCCTTATGAAGTTTAAGCATCGTTAGTGCCACTAGCTTTGTGAAGAATAGCTTACTGGCTATTTCAGGTTTGTCACCTTCGTTTTTTGTGAAGCCGCCAACTGTAACAGGTTATAGCAGCAAAACAAGAGTTACAAGTTGTATTTTCCAGGTTATTACAAATAAACAGGTGCAATTATTATTAGTGAATTTCCCTGTTGGGGATCATTAAAGTTTTCACTCTCTTATCTCTTAGAATTTCCTGCAACAAAAAAGGCAGGACTAAAACAAGACCTAAACCTTATTTTCATAATCAGCCAATCCTATAATTTTTTTAATCAAGCAAAAATCATGAGGACTTGCAACTGAACCTGTTAACTTCACAAGTTTGGTTGTAAGATTGTTAGTCGGATAAAGTATCTATCTTAAGATGTTATATTAGATTCATTATGATGGATCCATTTTATACGCACCATTAACTAAAGTAGTGCAATTCTGTATTTGGTCATTTTCTCTTTTTTCAATTTTGCTGTGTTTTTGTCTTTTTGCCCCCTTTTTTAAGTTGCAGTGTGTTGAGCTCTTATGTCAACCACAAGAGCCAAAATGACATCAAAAGACAATTTCCCGTGCACAGCTGTCTGCTCTTCCATTTACCACAGTGCTGAACTGGAGCAGAAAAATCACACAAGTTCAATAGTAAAAATTCCAGCCCACTCGAGAGATGTTTAGATCTTCATTTATTAACAACCGAAGACCTACATGAACAAATCTGTGAACGATGTGTCTCACACAGCAGCTTTCTCAGACACAATCACTGAGGTGTGCATATTTAAAGGTTCACATAGCTGTCATAGCTAAGCACAAATCACATGATGTGCGTCATCTCCTCAAATGCATTATTCAATGTAACATTACACTTAAATCTCGTCTTTAATGACTTAAAGACAACGTAAAAGTACATAAATATTTATAATACAACAACTTATTACAATTATCAAAAACAATGTTGTATTATTTTTAGGATTGAGCAATATCTCTGTAAGAAAAATGTATATATACACTGCAGATTTGAATAAATGAAGATCTAGACATTCCTTCAATGACCTGGAATTCAAATTGCACCTTGTTTTGTGGGCTGTCATTTACAATTAATTTTAAATGTCATACTGAAGAATGAAGAATGAAATGATTTCCAAAGTTACCTGAAACCGACAACACAAAATCTGCCAAACATAGTAGCACTTCACCTAATGATAAGTTTAAAAATGACTCAAACTGAGACATCCACTATTAAATCCTAAGATCATGAATCACAATGTAATGATATTACCTATTACAAGTTAATTCATCTGCTTGTAGAGGTGAGGCTAGCAGAAGATAAGGCTTTTTATTTACCATTTCATTTGCTGAATGACACTTATAGGCTTGGCTCTATGCTATGTTTTGCTGAACCCATCCAACACTCTATGCACAATCTATAAAATACACAATAAATTCAAAAACATGCAACATAAATGCAACCTTTGGTTTGCGGATGTATGTACACACTCGCACGCACACACCTCCGCCCACCCATCAGTCTGTCCATTCGGCTGGCACTAACTCTAACAGGCTTCAGAGAGATTGCAGGCCTGAGCTGTGGGCGTTGGGGAGAGTAGTAATAGAAAAGCAATGACAGTGGTTTCAGCAGCCAAACCCCTGCTCACTCTCTGGCGTTATCACTGTTCTGAGGAAATATAGGTGTTGTGAAAAGCTGATATTTTGACCAATGACACAAAATGGAAGTGTGCGGCCTAAAATGTAAACAATGTTGATAGTGTACAGACTGTGGTGCACACACAAAGACAAACTGAGAGATGATTTTTTGCATTATGCATAGAGATCCTGTTTCTCATTTTAGGGTGAAACAAACTATTGAGCGTTTTGTTGTAAATATGTTCTTCATTTATTCACTATTTCACTGCATCTTTAACTTTTTTTCTTCCAATGAGATTCAGTTATGGCTGTTGGAAGCAGCCATAACTGAACAGTGAAACCAACAACAGGAAACTTACTTAGTAAAGCTTGATATTTTAAACGGATAACGGGTTTGTCTGATGTAGACATACTCACATATGTGTGGGTCTTGAATGTATCTGATGGGGAACTTGTGCAGACCTTGTCACCCTCTAATCCAATTACCCTTTTACAAATATTCATATCTGGGTCAAATGGACTCTTTGCAATTACTATATCACCCCTAAAAAGAAAACATAAACAAAATCACATAATTTGTAACAATTGCAAAATAGCTAATAGTATCTACATTTATAGGAAACTGATACCATACTTCTTTGCACCTTTTTAAGAAATAAAATGCGCAAAAAAGAAAAAAATTATTTCAAATCTTAGCAGTCAATAAAAATATATAAATGGTGGAATGACTATGAATCCACAGAGTCAAACTCACTTTTCTATTTTGCAAAGATGACGACTCATCCGTTCAGAGAAGACGATGTCTTGGTTGACAATGGTGGGCTCCATGGATGGACCGGAGCACTAAAGAAAAAGTACAAGAAATTACGTAACAAATAAAAGTAAGAATTGTTTCTTGTACACGGATGGATTTATATAATGTGAGATAAAATACAAGTCATTAATTCTGTAATATTATAAATACGTACTATCACAAATTCGCCAATATATTCAAAGGCACAATGTGCAATGCAGCCATACTGGACTGTGTAGCCCACAAACCCCAAGGTCTTCCCGAGAGCGCGGCGGAACATCACCTACATCACAAGACATACAATGGTTATGGGAAAATGAAAAATGTGCATCATTATGAAATGGTTTATACATACAATAGTCACGGTTCAATGTTTGATCCATTTATGGTAGGCTTATGTCCTTTACAGGGTTCCTAAAAAACAAAAGCTGTTTGGGGCTTCATTTTTAAAAGTGTGGACAAGGTTGTCACAGTTGGCCTACTGCTAAGATGGCACATTCCCTGGTGTTTCATTCTCAGCGGCTGAGTGGCCAGTTCACACCAGAAAACTGCCCTGAACTTTGATCCTGTGTAGGATGGACCAATCAACACCTTGTGCTCAGGTGATGGACAAACACAGAAGCTGTGACACATCCAGCCAAGCAGCTCTGCACCGACTGCAGCTAATCCCTGGCTCTGTCTGTGCTGCCTCCACTACCACCAAAATCATTAGAGCAGTTATCAACTTCTGTCAGCACCATAGAAACACAAAGACACCCCCAGCACCCATCCACCTTCCCTGCAAACACTCTTGTCACACAAACACACACAAGGACTATCCACGTGTCTTCTGAGCAAACATCCCAGCCACACTTTGATTATTGACTTTTACTCAAGCTGCAACCTGTTGGGTGGACAGAAGAAAGTAAGTCAATCTTTACACACTGCCATTTGCAGGCGCACCTGCACACACAGACACACACACAGGCTGAGACTGTGTGTTTAGCAGAAAATAGATATAGTTTTGCTTAAAGGTTAGTCTGCACTTCAAATATTTTTAGTTCAGGCAGCTGTCCTGCTAGTCCACCACAGGGTAAAGAAATCTTTTTCTCCATGTCCCCTATTCCTTCTGTCTCTTTCCCTCTTTCTCTCTCCATGTCTTCTCTCCCTCCCAGGGTATTATTAACCAAAGCAAGCAGAGCGTAAACCAAAGCCCCAAATCCGCAGAGCCCTGGGAATGACTTCCCAAAGATGGACATGGATTAGACCCCCAGTTTCTCCCTTGCCCCACCACCTCCACCCTTCTTTCTCCCCAGGTCCCCAACAGACCGGGTGTCAGGTGGCTCTCCCAGCCCCACCAAAGGTGTTACCCCTAATCCCATTACCCCCCCATCCTTCCACTCTTCTCACATATACACACAGTGCTCTCTCATTCATGCCAACTATATTCCACCTATTACACTCTCTATCTATTCTTTCATCCCTACCATGATTTGTCTCTTTGACCCATTCACCATCCTCTATGATCCAAAAAAGACCAACTCCATCCTTTCACCTCCCTGTGTGCTGCTACTCTGCTCTTCCTATGATCACCCCTGGCAACTCTCTGCTTTTTACTGCCACTGCAGGTGAAGGAAGGCAGCTATATGCTCAGCACAGGGCCCAAATGAAATGCCCTTTTTCAGTCGAAGCCTACTTTTCTCTTTTGCTGTTCTAGAGGAACGATAAGCTCGGTTCTCACCTGGCTGGTACAATAACACCTCTGGCCCATATAATTCCTCTGTTGGGAAGCAAGTGGTCTAAAGGTTAATGTGAATCTCAGGTCTGCACTAAGGCAACATGTTCAACTCTATTTGTCTTCCTCCACCAGCATCTCTGTCATTGCGGTAATGTAATGCACTTGCAGCCATGTTTTCCCTACTGCTAGGTTGGGGATCAGGAATCTTTGCTAGCCCTCATTCACAAAGCACAGTGGACAGCCTCCCGTACAGCTGCCCTCATATCTCTGTTTCAGCTCCCCCCTCCATTCCATTCACCATAGGTAGGGATTAAGGGACTTTGCATAACAAGATCACACGGCCAGTGACTGATATCAAGAGAGTCCATATGCAGCCGCCTGGTTTTCTGAGGCACCCTCTGTCATTGATAGTGCATGTGCATGTGGTGTGATTATACACAGACAATAGTATTACCTATCATAGAAAGTGTATATGTGATCTGCAGTGACTCCTTTGGGATTCAGAATGAGGTGAACATCCACAGAGACCTCTGATTGGATCTCTATTACCTCTGATTCCCCTGAGTAATACCCTCAAATCTGCGGCCACTAATACCCAGCACATGTGTATGATGGGGGACACCAACATTAACTGAATGCTGAATTACAGCTGTAAATTAACACAAAGTGTCTCTGTTAATCCAGGATTACATGCCAAATATGTTCATGGAAAAACAAAGAAAGTCAGTGCAGCCCTCTCTACAGAACCATCTGTGGCCACCGGCCTCCTGTGGTCACAGCACAGCGCTACAGTGGGGAAAAGAGGGGGATCCCAAATTAATAGCTGCCAATGGAAACACCTTATTGTGTGTTTAACTCTGTGATCCTCTTACTGGGAGCTCGGTTCACTTAAAGCAGTGCAATCACAAGTAGATGAAGGAAAGACAAAATATTCTTGGAGAAAGTGCAGCAGTGGGGATGCTTATCACTGTGTCCAACCAGCTGTCAAAAGCATTTTGAGTGAACAATTTGAGACAGTGCAGAAATAAAATGTGAATGAGGTGTTTTTCTGTCATCTGTGTTGACATGACTAAGAGGCCTCCTGAACGTCGCAATGACAGACACACTGAAAATAAAATGAAAAAAAGTCTCTCAAAAAGGCATTTTGGAAAGTAGCTATTGTTCTTTCATGTCAACCAATGTGACGCTTCCTGGATTCCAAAATGAAAAAAGTAGAATGATCTGTGAATACCGTTAAGTTTAAAGAAACTCTCCTATAGTCAAGACTTATCGCCATTGCAAAAACACATTAAATATGTTACATGTTGTTGCTTAACTGTTGGCAATGCCATAATTAAAAATGTTCTGCTTCAAATGAAGACAGTAAAGAATTTTGACATTTACTTTTTATTGAATATATCCAGTACAGCTGAATTTGGCTATTCACTAGAATTTGTCATTCTAATTCATTTATTTTAAAGGAAGCTCAGACTAGTGTAAGAACAGCAAGCCAAAATAAACAATAATGTCAAGTCAATAACTGCAAATCAAATAGATATCAATGAATCCATAAGCAAAGAGATTTACCACTACTGGTCTCAAGAGATTTGAACCTGCCACTGGTGATTACTGGTGTTAATTGATATACATGGCTAGTCTATTAGAACCACAAAGAGAATCTCAATCCAAACAGCACACAAGGGCCTTGCAGTGGTCTCCTTACACAACTAAATTAGGAAAACATGGGCTGAGAGAGAGCTGGGCAACAGGGGGGCTAAGAAGCTTACAAGCCCCTTGTCAGATATTCTTCTTCTCCCAAAGGATCCCAGATGGAAGGGAGTCTGGAAGAGCAGGCAGCAACAGAGAGGGGATGAATCCCACCTCTGATGCCTTCCTCTGGACAGCAGAAGGCAGAGGAGGGTGGGATATTAGTCCTGTTGCGCAGAGTTTGATTTGATCTTAATGTGAGCTATAAAAAAGGAGGTTTGGCAACTGGGGGGTCTGTTTCAACTATCAGTCCAATCAGAAATAATCCTGCTGATTTAGACACTGACACCTGGCTGGGGTGGAGTGACAGATGTAAGTCTCAGAGTACTATGTCTGGACCCCATCTCTTCTAGGACTGCCTTCTATCAGAGACTTAATTGAAGCGACTGATCTCCATATTGCTCTTTTCAGTGTTGCTAACGGCAACACAGCCGTGAAACAGCTGAGCAAGGTTACTATTTGAGGAGCTGAAGGTTTAAACCTACAATCAATGGGTCAGACAGAGCAAATAATGGCCAAGTGATATGAATACAACTGCTATGAATTGAAAGGAAGTGTGGGTTGACAGAGTCCCCAGCCAATTACACTGAATGGAAAAAAAATCAGCCACTAAGCCTTATTGTATTGACCACAAGCAAATGCATGGTGCTGGCATGGTGCTGAGAGAGCTGAAAGATCGTATCTAGTGTCATATCAGATTCACAAAGGGGTTTGTGTTTTTGTCTGACCAGCTCCTGACAAGGCCAGATGTATTTTAACTGTAGCTAGTGACAGACGCCTTAACATAAAAGCAAACCTACAACCTTAAAGAATGTGATTTCCTTTAATTCTACCACGCTTTATGTATTTTGTCTTTGTCTATTTTTCTTCTATAGGTCAAACTAAATATGGCTCACTGCAATGCATTTGTAAACCAAAATATTTCTATTCAAACAATATATATGTTGAATAAATGGGAAAAGTCAAATCCTTAGACATAATTAGCTGTGTGCGAAACCCATCCTCTGCTTATTGTGCTTGTGACCTTAGAATATTACTTATCTTCCAATGCTAAACATATAAATATGGTGCATGTTGATGACAATCTTGCATCCTCCGGACACAAGAGTTCTACGGCTTCGCTCAGTTCCACGACGATTGTAGAATTAGACTGAAGAAACCAAAACAGTCTGATCAGGAAAGGTCTGGCATGTTATGACTGCTGCCATTATATAGCTCAATCAGATACAGAGACTGACAAAAACACTGAGGAAAAACACACATGCATAGATGACACATTGAAAAAAGGGGGAAAATTATGTTATTTTTCTACAATTAGGCTGCTGTGTTTATACTGAAATAGGCTACAGAGCCCAGGGTTAAACTGGGTTTTAAAGGAATAGGAAATCAGGTGACTGGCACAGAGGATGTGGGGAAAGTTTCCATGCCTGTATTGTGCACTGCTGAAGTAGGCTCTTCTCCTTCTGAGATGCAGGTCAGTAAGCGCATCGTATTTGTCTCATATAGGCTTTCCACAATGCCCAGTGTTGTCTGTCATGATATATTCCCTTGGTCTCCTGTCAGCACATATAAATCTCAACAGTGCTGTCAAAACAGCAGGGCTGCCTCTGCTGAGAGCATTTGTAAAGTGAGCAGTAGGGCGCTTGCTTCTTCTGGAGCCTTACAGTATCCTGTGATCCTGTGCTGCCTCTGGCCTCTCTCTGCCACACAAAGCTTTTTACAGCTGTCTTAAGGATTATAGTTATCACTCATCAGTCAACCAGTATTAATAGTGGACATTTTACTATACAAAAGAAACTGGCCTTTTTCTTACCAACAGTTTGTCTAATGTGACAGAACATTGAGAGTTCTTGAATGTGTGACAGAGGTTTTCTATTGTCAAAAGGTCTTTTGCACAGCAGTCATTTTTACTTTTTATGTGAGGTAAAGCACATTAATGATGGTTCTGTTCTATTCAAGTTTGCCATCACAGTGTGACAGTGAGACAATTTAAGGATAGTGTAAGCAGAGCAGCCTAATGGAATTTATCAATCATACATTTTATTATTCACATGTGTATTGTCAAAATATCTCTTTTGAAAATGACAGTTGAACACTGTATTATATTCCACATTTTACTACTGAACATTCCTTACAAAGCCTGCTTATGTACTCTATAGTTGTAGTGCTTTGGAATTTCCTCTCCTCACTGTTACACCTGCTGAGCATTTGAAACTGAAAGTGTTTGGCAAAGTAATGCACAAGGATGCACAGTGTAAGCTTAAAATGACTACAGTGGTTTATACCTACAAATACACATTATTAACAAGTGACACAGAGCTGCTACTGTGTATACAGGTGCACACACCTACTCTGCATTGCACTGCACTTGTACAACTACAGTCCATGACCTATTTATCATAAAACATAACATACATATCATAACCTAAGGATATAGTAGATAGACTCAGTAGTATACAGACCTTTACAAAGGTCATTCCTTGGCAGAGGATAGAAAAGAACAGGGTAGAATAGAAGTGGGATAAATGGTCAGTGCAGCTATTGTTGTACATCATCACAGTTTGCTACTTGTTATATTTTAATAAATTATTTTTTAACAACAATTGCAACTTACATAAAACGAGCTTTTGTAATGTACTGGAATGCTCTTTTGTGTTAACTATAATATATTTATTATCTGTGCATACTGTGAATAAGCAAACTTATCATTCAGCTCACTGGTATACTTTTGTTACACTTGGTTTCCAACAGTTTTTGAAAATTCTGCGACACCTACAGTATTTCCTTCACCGGCAAAGCAATTCACTGCAGGGAGCTCCTTGCTTACTGAACATACTGCACAGTTTGTACGTGTATGCAATTTTCCTCCTTTATGTACGTTCACTTTAAGGTTTGTTATGTTAGCTTGATCTAACCTTAAATAAACCGCTAGAACAGAATAAAACATTGTGCATCCAGCTTGATAGGTTTAACTATTTATAATTATATTATCCTTTCTGAAAAAAGCTAATTTTGACAAACAATATTGTGATTCTGTAATATTATATAATGAACAAACAAGGTCATAGCCACGCATTTCAGGAGTCAAAACAGGTTTTACGTATTTAATAGCTTCTGAGTGTGACCTAAATCATATTAATTCATGTTTATGTATGAAACACAAACACATACCAAGCCTCTTCAGCTAATTTATAGTAACGCTCGAAGGTTTACTCACCTACGAATGTGTGATTCAAAGCTCTGAGCATGCACTCACCATAACAAATTGAACTTCCCGTTGACAGCTTCCATTCGCAACAAACGCTGCCCTCATTGGTCGAGCTGCACCAAACTGTTCTCTGACTGGACAGCACGCTTCAAAACAGTAACAGGCGTCACAGCGTTAGTAGCAATATGGCAGCTCCGGTGAGCAATGTGGGTAAACCCTCATCTGAACGTTTGCCTGTCAATACTACGAGTTTTCAGAAGAAAACAAGGAGCAAATTAATCTCCATACCTGGCACCAGACCATCGGTTCAAAATGGACAGCTGTTAGTTTCGACCGGTGTCACGTCTCTCGACTATCTTCTTGGTTAGTCCTGTTAACGTTAGCACTAGCTAGCTCCACCAGCTAACAGTGATTCTTGTATGAATGTAATGGTAGCGAGGGAAACTAAAGGTAGCTAGCTGCAATAAAAGAGTAATTAAGTCTTCAATAAGAGAGATTGTCAGTTTGTTGATGGCAGGTTAGGACATACGATACTGAAAGTGTGACAGGTAACGTGGAGGTAACATTGTTTGCTATAATTTATTCACGTGTTTTCATTTTTATTGCCAAACGTTGCTGCAGCTTTTTCCTCTATTTTTTTTTTACCTGAACCCCAGTTGAGTCCAAGGAATCCTTATATCACTGCCCTGCCCGAGTTCACATTTCTGATGTAGTTAATTTTTTTAAGCAAATGCCTCAAAAGAATTGACATGTTTCACTGTCAAGACTGCTAAAGTAATATCTAATGGCACCATTTCACTGTGTATTCATAACATATTCATATATTCATAACTCCTGGACTCATGTCATAATGTGTGCTGGAGGGGTTGCATTTGCTTATCTGAACTTATGAAAGTAAGCAGTGGTAGCACACCACTAAGTACATTTAATCAAACACTGTACAGTTTTGAATTATTTGTACTTTACTTGGGTAGATTTTAAATATACTTAGCTTTACACATTGATGTCACTGCATTTCAAAGTTAAATGTATTTTACTCCACTGCTGTTTCCAACATTTTTGTTGTTCTGTACGGACTGAATTTATTTTCACTCTCAGTATTATCCACAGAATCCTCTAAGCCTTCCAAGGGTTTTAGATTTTGAACAGGGTTTATAGACCTCTAGTCATTACACTTGTGAAAACATCATTTTAAGTGCCTTCATGTAGCCAGGTCTCCACAAATGTTTTGACATTTGACTTGTCATAGTAGGAAAAGCAAAATTAAAACTAATTATGGCTGAGTTCCAGCTAGCTGTTGCTATTTTGCTCACTATTATACAGCCATTGCTTACTGTGAAACCTAAATACAACAGAGTTGTGATTACTGCTTTAAGCACAATTGTACTTTTCCTGCTATCACAAAACAAACTCACTGCAGTGAAAAAGATCTGTTTTCTACAAAAATAAATACACAGCTCCAATAGGGTTACATGTATTTATTAACAGTGCTTGTTACATATAAATAATAATACTGAATTAACTTATTACTGTTTTAATACTGTTTTTATTCTTCCACAAACAGGTGGTGGGTTAGCTGTGGGAACAGTACTTCTGATAGGTGAGCTGCTTGTTTTTCAAATCTGCATAACTGGTTTTAAAACTAACATGAAATGGGATCATTTCCCTCATGTGAAACAGACAGCTATGAAAAACATTGCTATATCATAGGACACTAATATGTGGCATAAGTCAACATTTGAGCTGACTTGTTTTTAGTCTTTAAATTACATCCATCGCAAAGTCACCACTGTCACCAAGTGCATATTCCATTAGATTCTTAAATGCATGGTTAAACAAATTTATATTGTAACTGTATCTTCTTCTAATTTTGCTATTAGGTTTCTACATATTTAGCACACACCAGTTTCCTAAATTGTAACTATTTATAAATTAGTTTACATTTTACCAAAGCCTGCACAGGTTAGGTTTTCTCTCATGCATAGTGTGCACATGCTGCTAAAAAGAAATAACCTCACAGATACGTAGAGTTATCTTTTTTTGTATTTGGGCTTTATGAGCAAGTTTAACATATTTTACTATATTTCTTAAAACAATACTTTTATACCTATAAGCTTTTAATGGCTCTGACTGGATCCATAAAAGTAATATGCAATATGCAATAATGAACCACTAGTGTTCACTTTGCTAAATGTCTACACACCACTGTATTGCTGTTTACAAAGATCATATGTATTAATATATGTATTTATACTGTAGAAGGTACATATATGCTACTCTTTCTGATAGTACTGTCTGTACTATAGCCTTTAGATGGACAGTTCTTTACTTAAGATAAATTGTATAGATTTTAAAGGACACTACATCAACTAAGGATTACTTAAATGTAACTTCAGCAGACTGTGCATATACCTGTATTCGTATACAGCCAATAATGCCAGAATGTGTGCCCTAAATTGATTTCAGTAGCACTTCTGTGTGCAACTGAAAATAATACTGTCTTCTGTTCTCAGGCACTTTGTGGTTAGCGTGTCGCTGTTTAGCAGAATGGCAAATGGACCAATGACCTGAAGGTCACCAGTTACAATCCCAGGTGTTCACACTTCAGCTGTGATTCTTAATTAATATGCTCATCTACAGATGTGTCATACAAGTATTTGGAATTACATTCAAAGCAAGTCGGCTTTCTAGGGATGTAAATGTCTCCTACTTTATTATTATTATTATTATTATTCATCATAGGCTAGGCTATATGCACTTGTAGACAGTAAGGTTAAGGTAGTCTTGTTTCCCCTTGAAGCCGTAATTTGTGTGTAGCCTAGGCCTATACCAACTGATGATATTGCTTTGCCCTTTAATTCATCCCCCAATCGATGCAGGAGTCAGTGATTACACACTAATGCGTTCTTCCCTTCCATTTTGTGAATCAATGTACGGTTGGTTTCATCTAGTAATGAGAGACACAGTAAAGGTGAAATGCGTGTGTGTGCTCTCTTGTGTTTGTCTCTGAAAGAGTGGTGTGTGCACA
>OMLM01003986.1:15964-42279 GCA_900302695.1 Helostoma temminkii | reverse complement strand
TTAAGGGCCTAACAACACAGGTTGGTATTGTACAGCTCATGTGACTGGATCTGAAGATTGTTTTGAAGAATCAGGTGTATATCAGTTAGATTCCTTGGTCAAACTAAAGCTTAACTAAGTGACTAACAATAAACTATTAGATTTTTTTTTCTGCAGAACAAAGGCACTTTGGAAGAAGCTGAGAAGCTGATTGAAAAGAGGCTGAAGACTTATGTCAGCCCTCGCCAACTTATTTAATCACCAGGAGTGCTGGGGGAAGACCGACCGACTCTGATTAAGACCACCTCACTGATCAATAAAGTCCTTGAACTTGCATAAATCACTGGTGACCACTTTCAGCATTACTGGTAAAGCGCACACACACACACACACACACACACACACACACACACACACACACACTCCTCGTCTGGTCAGCTCATCTGAATTATTTTCTCACTGATAAATAGACTCTTTTGACCTCAGTTTTCAGAATTACCCCACGTATAGGGAGTATTTCAGAATAAAATAGACACACCTGCGTCTGAAATGCTTTCTGCTTGACACAGCCATTATGAATGTGTCCACAAACAGCTGCAGAGGGTTGGCAAAGCACTAAAAGAGGAGAGGAGGCTCTTCTCCATAAGTCTGACCCTGCTGAAGTGTCTGTGCCTCCAACGAAGGGTTGTGGACGATGCAGAGGTTTGTGTCGTGTGCAGTATGCAGTGGTTTTACTCATTCAGTCATCTATCACAGATGCATGTCCTAAAACAAACAAGAGAATACTTTCATTGATTGAATGTAAATTGAACAAGTCCCCTGGCAAACAAAACACTGTGTGGATGCTGTCAGGGGTAGCTCACCCTCATGTTTGGCTAACACAGCCTGAATCTGTTTCATCCTGTTGGAGTTATACATTATGTGTCATTTACACAGGAGCCCAATATGGAGAAGGAGCTCTCAGTAGAGCATTGAGACACTTGCTCTCTCCTTTTCTTCTTTTACACAAATGTGGACCCAGCTCAGATTCTGCTGAAGCCAGATCAGCAGAATCAGGGCTCAGAGGTTGTTTTGCCTCACAGTTGCCCAATGTCATGAACCCCATCTGTCTAATGAGGTGGTTGTGTGTGTTAGACAAACACATGGCAGAAGCTTCCTAAATATGTTGTAAACATATTTTATACCATTTAATGATCAAGAGATGTTAAAAAAAAGCATTCATTTTATTCCACAGTCAATGTTTTATTATAATATTATAATAAATGAATGTAATTAATCATAACAAATACTTCAAAGCTAATTTAAATAACATTGTTTCAAATTACAATTTTTTCCAGTTTGAAATTTGTTTGTACTTTATGGAAACATCCCTTTAAAAACAGCTGTAGTCATTTACAATATTAACGGTGTCTACATTGTTATGATCAATAAGACATGGTCATTTCTCTGTGTGTCCAAACTTTTGATCGTTGGCGCGTACGATACATTCAGAAAACATTTTCAGAAAACACGTGGATTTATTCGACTGATTGATTTTCCTTTGAAAGGCTGTTATTCAAGTGGATAACGCTGAGTATTTCAGCACGCTTGAGTGAGGGCCACAGATTGTTGCAAAATGTGCCTGCATAAACACAACAGCAACACTCTGCAGTACAAATATTTGTTATTCTTTAGGTTGGTAGTTAGGTAGTCTTAGCATCTCCAATTGTACACGCCGTTTTCACTCACACAACTAAAACAGCAATACATATAATACATTGGCATCATAACTGTAATTTACGGTATGTATTCTAATTTTAAGATCAAATCTCAAACACTTCATGTCATCCTTTGTAGTCTGATATGTAGCCAGGATGGGCCTTGAGACTCCGTTTAGGACAGGGGACAGATATCATCTCAGATGAGAGCTGAGTGGGGGAAGAGAAAGTGAATTGGTATCTTCCAGCCTCTGACTGACTGAACAAACCCGATCCAGGTAATCAGTGGTGGGCAGGGCAGGGAGAGATGGAAAACAAGCAGGACAGCAGCTCTTGGGAAGCAGTTTTAGAAACTCTGATTTAGGAGACATCAACCAATTAGCCCATTTAATTAAAGCACAAAAACACGATCCATCTTACTACAGACTGATAGGTTTGCATATGTTGTCATTACCTTATCAGAGCGATAAAGAAATCAATAGAGAAAATCAATAGGAAATGTTTCATCCTAGTCTTTTGTTGTAGCCACTAGTAGGGGCTACATAGAGGTGACAAGTCTGAGCTCGTACATCAGTGGGATATCACAGCCTCCATAAACTATTGATTTTATAATAAAATCTTTCAGACAATCAATAGTAATCAAGAGTATAGATCACAGGAGTGTGACATGTAGAGGTAGAGCTGGAGAGGATCTTTTGTCTGTGTGAGCCATGCATGATATTATACATTCTTTGTAAGAGCATATCAATCATTTTCTGGGGAAAAGACCAGAAAGACAGACTGAATGAATTAAACAGGACAGGCTATGGTTAATGGCCAAATGCTAAGTGGTACTTTTTAACACCAGTAATGTTTCCCCTCAAAATGGTAATAGGTTCATTCCCAATAGTTCTACTAAAATGGCTATCCAAATATACACATGACAAATCTGCTCTGCCCACTTAACAACTCAGTCAGCTACTTGTATAAACTTCCCACCTTAGGCAGCACCACAATACAGTGGACAACCCAAGAATGTGGCTGGTAGGTGGCTATCGATAACACAACACTGGACTCTCTATTGTTGTCTTTGAAAGGAAACATCTATCAGCAGACAGTGGTTCACTTGTCAATCGCAGGCTGAGCACCTGATAAAGACAACAATTGGTAAAGACGAGGATGCTGTTTATATATCCTCAGACAGGACGGGGCAGGCCTCTCCCGCCAGCCGCAGCTCTGATGATTGAGAAGGATGGAGTCTGGGCTGCAGGAAGTATCTGAAGCCCTGCTGAAACAGAGTCCATCCCCTCCCATGTCAGTCATGTCAGTGGAAACCTGACACCACACGGTGTTTGGACAGTCTCTGGATGTGCAGTCTGATAAGAGTGAGAGAGGAGATTGGTGTCAATGCTGGGAGGAACTTCCCTTCACATTCAAGAGTCAAATCTTGAGATATCAGAGCAGAGATCATCAGATAGAACATAGAGATATAACATTTTCACATTCATGAAGCAGGATTTATTGCAGGGTTGTTGTGTTAAATTCAACATCAGTCTCTTCTCATTATCACCTAACTACTCAATTACTATCAAACTGTGACTCTAACATTAGCATTATGTGCAGGTCCTATACTGTATATTTGCCATATTTGCTAAATGGTATGTTTTCTATCCCAATATGATGATATTATGAAGTCTTCTATTCATTTTCTAAACTGTTTCTCTTGCTACAGGCCACTGCAGTAGCAGATCTGGAAGTAATTACACGAGTAGAAGGGGATGGGCAAGTTTTGGCAGGTGTGGGGAGAAAGGCTGATTCCCTGTAAGTGGGTGTCACTGTTCATGTTTATCTCCTAACATAACAGCCAAGTCATATGTTATTTTAGATTCAATTGAGGTTAGAGACATGAAGCAACAGCATACACATAAATACTAAAAAATAGGTTTTATTCAAGCTCTAATACATTTGTTTTTTGGGATGGGAAAAATTGCTAACCAACTAACAATTTGTTAATCTGAGTAGGATGAGAGTCCCATGACCATTCACCAATCCAACATCCAGTCATTTAGAGGGCGATCAGAACGAAACCTCCCAAGATTTACCAGGTTAGATCCTTGGATATGAAACACCAAAAGATCACACAACTTTCTCAAATCAACTATTTAACAGTGGAAATGTATGGTGTTCACTTTATTAAGTAATCTGACAGGAATATGTTCTCGAATATATCTAATTACCCACCAAATTACCTTGATGGATGACACTGTACTGCTGATCATCCATTATAAGGACTGTTTACTACCAGCCATTATATCACAGATTTTTTTTAAATTCTGAATAATATCAGCAGCCGGACTACATGTATTTACAGGAAAACATGACCATTGAACCACAATGAACATTAGACAATCATGTGACATGCTTGTGCCTATTGTGTAGTCCTAGTGACTTGCTGGTTTTGTAAATTGTAATTATTCATCTTATGTTCACAGAAAATCTGAGCCAGTCATGGTTATGTTCCCCATAAATTTGTGTTTGGAGTTTAGTTGTGTAGAAAGAGAGGTGTGCCATTGTATCGTATGCAAGAACTCTCCTCTTCAGAACTCTGTCAAGTACATTCTCACATTGTAAAAAAATGTTTTAATGGACATCTATAAACATTGTTGTTTATGTAATGTATTTATGCTAAGAAAATACTACAAGCCATTATATCACAGATTTTTTTTTATTCTGAATAATATCAGCAGCAGGACTACATGTATTTACAGGAAAACATGACCATTGAACCACAATGAACATTAGGCAATCATGTGACATGCTTGTGCCTATTGTGTAGTCCTCCAGTTTCCTTTTTCAGTCCTTTAATAGCTCCTTGGTAAGGAACACTCAGGAGCCTGAAGCTGACTGGTACAGCATCCACACTGTCAGACCACAGAATCATATAGGAAAGCTGAGCTAATCTTGCCAACAAGGTCAAACAGCTCCCACATAGCTACCTGCCTTGAAGACTTGCCAGTCTCTAATTGAAATGTTGTGATAAATTTCTTGCACAGGTCAAATGTTACGTGCTGCCTAAGCAAAGGTCAGAAGGATAGAGGAGGGTTAGGTCAGGAGCTGTGGGGGGGGAGGGTCTCCTACGGGATCCACTCTTGATCTTTAGAGTGAAGAGTTGAGTGGAGATGATGTGCTCAGCAGGATGCAATCTATCATCGTCAGAGCTGCTTTGTAGCAGGTGGCAACACCACAGCAGGATTCTGACTGGGTGGACTGCTTTCCAAATCTATATGTCTAAAAATGATTTGCACATATAAAAGCACATTTCCCAGCCATGAGACTGGGCATTGCTTATTTGACTAAATTATAATAATATATAGGTAGATAGTTTTAAAATTCAGTGAAAAGTATCACATTCAACTTGACTCCAAATACATGAAAGGATATTTTGGAATAGTAAATGTATTAAATGTTGAATATTATTTTTAATGGATTTTGGATTTTGTTCAGATTAGATGTCATTTCATGTATCAGCTTCTAAAGACACAATAAGAGCACTAACAACATTTCATCAACAACAACCACCACTACTGTGTACTCATTTACTTCCACTCTGTGCTCTTACTTTGCATGACAAACTGGCTGACTGCAAGACTTGTGGCCGCATTCAGATGGAAATGAAAAGTACGCCCCAGTATTTGAAACTGACATGGTCAGACATGCAGTTTGTGACCCAAGTGTCTTATATGACATGATTCGGTCTTTGTGATGCTGAGAGAACTAACTGCTAGAGACAAATGAACAGCTGTATGGGCCTCTAAAACCCATAGATATGTTGATGGCCTGCACGTCTGGTGCGACATAAACACATAGAACACACATGGAGACTCTGAGGTAACAAGACCGGTGGCCACCCATCAGATGGGACTGCTTGTAATTTGTTGTTTAAAGGCTTGTTTGACATGTAAACTGTCAGTGATGGTTTTATTGTTTTCATTGTTCATTTGTTGTTCATTAAGGAGAAGGAGGGTTAAGAGTCTGTGTAACATGAAACCAAACCATCTTCTTTAAATCACAATTTAGAAAAGTGGCTGTAGAGATAAAGAATGTGTACAAAAACAATATGTGGTCTTAACAAATAGTGGCCATGTATTTTCTATCACGTTTATTGGCCAAGTTTGTGCATACAAGAAATTGTATTTTAGTTTCTTGTGGCTGTCGCTGTCATACCCACATTAATGTACAGTAATAACATAAGAGATTCATAATGATGCACATAAGCACAGGCAAGGCTAGACAAAGACGGCCCAACATACTCTATGACAAAATGTACAGCAGGTAGGTGAGAAAGTTGGCTAGTTAAAAAAATACATTATAAATGAACTGCAGCATCTGTAGCAGCCTTTGTGCAGGATATGCAGTTTGTATGTGATTGACAAATTATTAATAGTATAATAATGCACAGTTTGGGTTTAATACTATATTTACATCTACTCACTGGCCACTTTATTACTGTAGTTATACCTTTACAATGTAATGCAATGCAATACAGCATCTTTGCCATGAATTATAATTTATCAGTTTTTAAAACTGTCAGAAAAATAAGGATTCTGCTATATGTTAATTATCAAGGTCTACCAGTTGTACTGGTATTAAGACGTGCTCATAATGATTTGGCCAACTTATATACATGAAAGTGGCTGCACTTTGAAAACCTCAGCAGTGAACCGCTGTCAGGATGTGGTGTCACCGCTGGGCACAAAAACATGTGTATAAAGCATGTGTATCTAGAAAACAACTAAACATCATGTTTATATATTTCCCCATCATTAATACAATCCTCTTAATAGATATGATGAACTACATCCTTTGTTATGATCACACTGGCATTATTTTTACCAAAACACATTTATGGTTTTATTATGTTTTCTTGTTTTATGGAAGCTGTTTGAAATAACATTAATAATATCAACTACATATGTAATATCAAGTAACCAACATAAAATTATTTCATTTTCTTTATTTGAAAATTACAAACTATTTTCAATTTGCATATATGACAAAATGGCAAATATAAACACATTTTAAGATTTTTAGAATCATATAATTTACTACTTCTGACTGAAAGAGGGCAACAGGAAGCTGGAGATAAATTCTGGTTGCATTTATTAATGAAGATTCATCAGAAGAAGTACATGGATTTTTCTTTCAGCTAGAGGAAGCTAATACGAGGTCATAGCTCAATTCTGATATGACCCTGTCCCCTGCAGAGGCACAAGGGGTTCTATTTTTGACTGTAGGATGTCGGCCAGCAGTGAGATCCTGAGAGATCCCAAGAGCATAAGATGCTCCCCATTAAATTTTGCAGACACACAATGGGCTATATTGATATAGATTCTGTATGCATATTGTTTGTTAGATGTAATTCCCTAACAAATTCAATATTTTTCGTATTTATATATAGGGATAATACTTTTACAGAAAATATTTTATTAAGTTAAAAGTCATTTGTCCTAATGTCACATGTGTAACTGGATAATTGTTCACATAACACATGAGAGAGCGCTTCACTTCCAGTTCACTGTGTCAAACAGCTCAAACAAACATCAAACAGGCAGCCAATGACCTCCTCACATTCATCCCCTTTGACACAAACTCTGAAATTATCCACAAAAATAACACTAATCCCCTCTAAATAATCCTAATCCTGTTCAAAGAATGAAAAAAAAGCTGAATAAATCCTTGAATAAAGATACATCTGTCAGAGAGGATTGGGGGGATGCAGCTATTTAAACAGAGCTGCTATACAGGCGGATGCATGTCACCCAGAGCAGAACAATTGCGTGAACAACTCCCTCATGGCCCATATTCAGCCTGAAAGCCATGTGGCACAACAAAGCCTGTTCATCCTGCTGCCGACCTCCTCTCGCTCTCGCAGCAGCACATTGTTAACACTGTATTGACTTTGTGACCCCTCTGTCTGGTGGCGGTAGAGCCACACGATTAGCATCCTTAAAGTGAGACAAGCAGGGAGTCAGTGTAGCTCCAGACTGATGTGGTGATTCCTGTCTTTTGTCTGCACCTACACAGTTTTACAGTGCTGAATCTGACAGAGTGGTCAGGATAGGTTTACTTAGAATAGAAAAAAACATGGGTTAACTTGTATGGTCACACTGTGTGGATGAAGAAGAAGCAAGTCCAGCTGCCACTAAACAGCACACACACACACACACACACACACACACATACACACACACACTTCCCACCTCCCAGCAGTGACATCAACAAACACTTGTTGTAAGTGGAGCTTCTTTTGTCTCAACTGGTTTACTAATCCTGTTGATACACTGAATAATCCCTTAAGGCCGTGATAACAAAATGTTTCCAGTGAAATGGTGGTATTGTATTTTACATGATACTGTTGTACTGTATAATGTGGATTCTAGATACGTTTAAGATATAAATAGCATACTGTATATTTTCGCATGTTGACTTAAGAATGATTTATGAATTCCTCCATACTGTAACAACAATACAAGTGAAGTTAAAAAGTTGAGTCAGGTTGTTTAACTTAAATAATAATAATTGATACTTTATTAATCCCCTTGGGGAAATTCTTTGTGGATAGGCTACCCCTTTGAGGTGCCAAAGATCAATTCAATTTAATTCAAGTTTATTTATATAGCGCCAAATCACAACAAAAGTCATCTCAAGGCACTTTACAGTGTAAGGTTTAAGACCTTACAATACAATTAAATAATAAAGAAAAACCCAACAAATACCCCTTGAGCAAGCACTAGGCAACAGTGGAGAGGAAAAACTCCCTTTTTAAGAAAGGAAGAAACCTCCTGCAGAACCAGGCTCAAGGTGGGTGGCCATCTGCCTCAGCCGGTTGGGGTGAGTGGAAAGAAAGAGAGAAAAGAACAACAGATCACACAACTAATAACAACAACAAGGAACAGGCAGGCAGATTGGATGGGCCAGCAACTGAAGGCTCGGAATACACAGCTTCAGGGCCGATGATACCTGAGAGAGAGAGAGAGAGAGAGAGAGAGAGAGAGAGAGAGAGAGAGAGAGGCACAACTACAGGAGAGAGAAGACATGCAAGTTAATAACAGGCAGTGGTGGCGTATGAGTGGAGGGAGAGAGGAGGAGGAGCAGGGAAGTCCCCCAGCAGTCTAAATCTATAGCAGCATAACTAAGAGCTGGTTCAGAGGTCGCTGAGCCAGCTCTAACTATAAGCTTTATCAGAAAGAAAAGTTTTAAGTTAGGGGTACAGTGTCATGTCCAAGGACACTTTGACATGTGGCCAGGAATTGGGTGTACTGGGAATTGAACCCACAACCTTGGGGTTTGTGAACAACTGCCCTACCAACTGTGATAGTTCATTAACTCTGATCCAAATCAGTCAACCACTTTGTAAACAGTTTTCGCTTAACTGAAAGGCATCATTACATGTTTCTGTGTAGATTCTCTGTCATCCACCCATACTTACTAAAAGTAAGTCCAGCTGCCACTGAACAGAACCTTTGGCATTACATGTCTCACAAGAATAGCCTTGTTCGCTCACTGTTTAAATGACTCTAGGGCTGGAATAAGAAAGTAGACACAGTAAAAAGATCCTGCACTTACTGAATGAATGCAAATAATGCCCTTAAAATGTCTTCAAATGTACACTTTATAAAGAGGATGTGTTGTCAACTGGTCATTAAGCAAAAACCTACTGTTTTGAGATTGCACAGAGCTTTTTTGGTACCGCTGTTGGGACCGCTGACTAAACGTCAACTGTCAGGAAACAGTTGTACAATTTGCATGTACACCACCAGACTGACAACCCAGTGTTGTTCCGTTGGGGATACCCATGTGATCAAGGAAAACGCTGGGGAACAATTTGAGAACCAAAAAACAGGAAGCTATGTGGTTTTCACTGCAGCACTGATGCATGTGTTGTTTTGTTAAGGGAAGTATTCTCTAAAATGGGACTGTAGCACCAAAATATTGGGTTAGAAACAAGAGGGTTGCGTGCAGATAAGCTGCTGGATGCCAGTGTCTGATATTGTTGTATTCGTTGCATGTTGAGAGAGATGTCGAGAAAGGTCTAGAGCATGACACGTAAGAGGTCTCTGTGGTGTCCAACCACGGGGTTGATTTCTGCTTAGAGAAAGGTACTAAACAGGTACTGAAAGTTAACATAACATTCACTGTTTGTAATAAATCACAGCTTAAGAATGTTCATCTCAGATAAAGTCATAGAAAAACGTTTCAGTTATGAAGAATACTTGAGTAACCTGGAGCATATCACAGATTTGTCTGCTACATAAATTATGCCAGACCATCATCCTCTGCAGTTCTACTACTGATTCTTTTGTCCAGGGGGTGATGCGGAGTTCATTCCTGACATATGAAACGGACACCTTGTACATTTTACTTCAAAACAGAAGATTAGATTATTTTTCACAAAACATAAGGACAATCAGTGTGGTTGGAAAGCACATGGTAATGTAACAGACCTGTTGACCTAAATGTAAAGTGACTCACAGAGAGTGAGGCACACAACTCAATTCCTCTCAATGAGTAGTCACTCAAGCATTGAGTGGTAGCTTGATAGTAGTACTTGTAGCAATTGTAGTAACCATAATGGTAATCTAGTATATGCTGTTAGTAGTCAAAGTACAATGTGACACATTGGTTTCATGCATCAGATGGCTGTAGACTGGATTAATGGAATTAAATTTGCTAATATTTGCACAATAATATAATTCAGGCAATGTTCTTTAGTAGTAGTCCAGAGTAGAATTGTTTCATTTTCATATTAAACTCAGTATACAGTGCAATATGTTATATACACTTACACAGAAAATCCATCTGAGAAATTGGAACATGGAACAGAATCTAATTCCTCCTGTAGCCTGGCCTCTGATTTGAATGTGCCTATCATCCAGCCTCTGAGGCCTCTAACCTCTAATTAGATCCTGCGACTGTATTTGTGCTGACCTAAAAGGTGAGTCATTAATCTATTAATGTATCAGGCATATCACATCAAACAAGGTTGGGAGTTACCCTGCCTGCACATATGTACCATGACAAGACTGTAAGCTGAAAGAGAGGGACACTTCCTCACTCAGAGCATGTTAGTCTGAAGGTGATATTCGAAGTACGGCTTCTTACCAACATGTACCAACACAGACTGCCTTCTTACAGAAAAGCACAACCCCACCTTGACACTGTACTCAGTATGTTTGAGAGAACATTTTACTTTACTTTAACCAATGACTGAAGAAATATTTTTATTTAAGATTTCAACTGTTTTGATTTTAGCAGTATTTTTTATGGATGTTGCTGGCGAACCTGATTCTCTGAAGCACTGGTTGATCAATTGTTTCCTGGCACATCGCCAGGACTATTTGAATGTTAAAAATGTCTACAGGGATCCCATCATCCATCCTTATAAAAAGCATCAGCAGCACTAGCATTTCCCATAACACAGTCTGGACTGTTTCCAATAGTGAGGCAATGCAGTGGATGAGTCAATGCAGCACAGATAGATGTCTGAGACTCTAACCAGTCTGCTTTGGTCAAACTGTTGTCCTGAGAGTCTACAGTGATAAATGGTTGTGTCTTTGATTGAGATTAGTGAGGCGGGACTCGGGTCTGTTTGATGAACCAGAAAATGAAATGATTACTATTGGGCTCCTATCAACTGCACTGCTGGTGACACTCTTGCTTCACCCCAAAGGTTAATTGGACTTGAACCCGGAAAATCAAGAGGTTAAGCGGGGTCAGTGTGACAGCAGGTCCTTCTGGGAACAGCCCTCTCAAATGGCTGCTAATCAGATTTGTCAAGGGGCTTTCCTTATGATAATGCTTCCATGTGCATCTCTGTTGTTGTTGCTGCAGCACACTACGGTATTGATTTTCATATAATAACATTATCCTTGCCAACTGCAGGAGGGCAATTATATTCACTTATTTCCAGTCAAGAAATACGGCTTCCCCGCTGTTTTCCTGATATTTCTGTTGGTGTTTAGTGACCACATATTGATGTTTGAGTGTGTGGCTTAGACTTTTCTGATTCAGTCTCTGCATGAAGAAAGTGGAATGCCTCTCTGTTATTAGGATATGATTAGGACTTAAAGCAAGTGTCTGTGCAAAGGATGATTGCTATTGGCTCAGCTGACATGACACAAAAACCTGCTGATGAAAAGCATCTGTGATACAATTACCACCACTGAGGAACAAAGAATACATGTGCTTGGCTTATTTTATAAGGGAAGTCCCTCAGTTATTACCTTTCAGTTAACAAAAACAAAATTTTCATGCTTGGGAGTGTGAGTGACATGGAGCCTGAATAGAAAATATGAAACATAGACCTAAATTAATCAACAAAATGACAACTCAACATTGCCATGCTACTAGCATGGCTGGATGTCTAAATAAATGCTGTGTGACTGTTAGTGGCCCAAGGGGATATAAGTAGTAAACACAATAAAAAGTATATGTCAGAATAGTTTCTATTCCCATCTTTTAAATGACAGATCTAGCTTAAAACATCAGTGAGGTGTCCATATAATCGCTGATAGAGGTGTAACTTGATGTAATCATTGCTCTCATTCATACATACTCAATACTCAAGTGCAAGTATTTGCCTAGAAAAGCCCTCCATTACAAGTACCCAATCATTTTTCTACTTAAGTAAAAGTACAAAAGTACTGTACATGATTGGAATTTTACTAGAAAGAAACTTCTAGAAACTAAAAGTAATAACACAGCTGTTTTAAACAATGTAGACTTTACTGTTGTTGATAATATAAATGTAGAAGTCTGGTCCAGATCAGTTTGACAAATTCTCAAATACTAAAATTATGGTAGAAATGTAGTTACCTACAGACTGTGGGACAAAAACAGTTTGTAACCACCTTATGTAGTGACAGTGGTGAATCCATAAACAATGCATCAACATTTTATTATTTTATAAAAGAATTCATAAGAACTAGTAAGTAATGATGTTGAAATAAATGTAGTGGAGCAAAAGGGTTTTTTCCCTGTAATTTGTAGTGGAGTGAAAGTAATTTAAATGGAAATTCTCCAGTACAGTACCTCAAAAAAGTAAACTACTTGATTAAATGTACTTACTCACCATTCTGTTACTATGAGGCTTCAGCAGAGTGAGTTTATTAAATCAAATAGATATCTTCCAGAGTCAGTGTTTATCACTGTTGAGCTGCAAGTAAAGAAAAGTACATTTTGTACCAAAAAGGCTTCCAACAGATCAGCTTAATGTAACTACTTTGAACTATTAGAACTAGAATTGTCTTCTTATAAAAATTACATTTACACAGATGGAGGTCTGTGGATTTTGGCCTCCATTGCTTACACAGGAAGATTTTGTTGGGATCTTTTCAAGGCCTTTATGATCAGGAGGAGTGGTTACAGTAACCTAAACCTGTTACAATGTCCATGCGGGAACCTGACAATTGTTTTGTCGGACTTTAAAAACGAGAAGAAGAACAAGAAGCAGATCTGTTAATAATAGAACACTGCCATTTTTCACACCACAAAATTTAAACTATCAGCACCTCCTCACAGTGCCTTATTTCTTCATGTGAATTAATATTTTGACTGAGCTCTGAACCCAGCGGGCTGCTCAGTTGTTTTCCTCCTGTCAATACAGTAGACTATGAGTAAAATCCCATCTATATTGTAATCCAACTTCGGTATCAGGCCTGTATTCGATCATGTTCTTTCCCACTGCACAGGCGTTCTCTCCTCCCCCTTACCACCCGTCTGCCTGAGCTCTTTTAAAGACTTTCTCTTCATTCACCCATCTAGCCTTCTATCCACTCCTCTCTGTCCTCGTGCTGCCACAAACAATGAGGCTGTGAGCTTGTCAGCTGAATGCAGTAGGACGCATTCAGCAGTGCCCTGCCAAGCGTGACGATTCATTCTGATGAACTCCTTCTGCGTTTGGGAGGCCAATGCCTCAATGTCCCTTAACTATATTAAAACTTCCAAGCCATTCAGGGGAAAAGTACAGTTAATGCTTCCTTCACAGTAGTGTGTATAAGCTGCATGTGACACAAGATAGAGATCAAACTGTCATTATAGTGATTAAGATTATTTAAGCAGTTTAACAGGACAAAACACTTTCCAAACTATTGAAAAGTGGGCTCCTTTTTGTTTCAGGGATGATGATAACTGCCAGTGTGAAAAAAGATAAGTCATGTGCCATTAGTGTTTAGTCATTTATTTGTACTTTACTGACAGTCACACTATTGTATGTCTGATTTGGTTAATAGTAATGTTGCACTAAAGTTACAACCCATTTATCACCTAATAAGACAATATTTTCATTTAAATTAATACATCCATCCATTTTCTGATAGGTTCCAGCACATGGGTGTGCTGGAACCTAGAGAGGCAGGGTACACCCTGGACACCAATGCAAACAACATGCAAACTCCACACAGAAAGTCCCTGGCCGACCCCAGGCATCGAACCCACTCTTGCTGAGAGGCGACAGGGCTAACCACTGCATCACCATGCTGCCCTAAAGCAATACATGTCTATGAAATTAAATATTATATAGATTCTATATAAACATCCTTGTAGACAGGCAGCCCTTTGAGGTGCCATAGGTCAGGGGTTCAGTGCCTTATCCAGTGACACTTGTAGCCAGGAATCAGGGGAACTGGGAGTCAAACCACCAACACTGGGGTTTGGAGACTGTCCTACCAAAATTACTAAAATTATGTAATTGTTCAAAAAGTTACTCTTTGATTTGACTTCCATTTTGACTTAATTTAACACCAAAATATTCCTAAGGCTTCTCACAACAAACCTGAACTCTGTTGTCCTGCTGGCCTAAAGAAGTCTGCTGGATTCACTGGGAAGGATGTAGGTTGATGTGGGGTTTCTTCTGAGATTTCTTCTTTGCCAAGTATTCATAGCATTTGTGCTAAATTGTACAGTAGCACAAAGACCACTCTCTCTGCATATATGTGTGCCTTAGTCAACATTTCACATTATAATACATTAGTTTTCAATAAAAATATTACAAAATAAAAGTTTCATTTTTACAGGAAATATGTTGTGTTGGCAACTTTCACAGCTAACAATTTAATACCAATACAAAATTTTGTTGTCTTTTGGATGCCGTTTAGTAAGTGTGGCTTTCCTGTAGATAAATATATAAATCTTTCTATTAAAAACCCACCATACTTACCTAAACTTAACTTTGACATGGCTGTCACTGTGCAGTACTGGTGGTCTTGTCTGGCAGTAGCATTGACCAGCTTGCAAGCCATATTTTTTCCTCATTGATGGAAACTAGCAGGTTGCTCCTACTTCCAGCTTTTTGTACCAAGCTGGTGTAAAAACATACTGGACCAAGCTGTCAACTTAATGAACAGAGACATTGATTAATTAATAATAATTAAAAACGACAGCACAATATAAGACACTGTAGGGAGTTCATACATACCTGTGTATAATCTACATAAAAAAAAGAAGATTGAGAACAGTTTCCCATGTTGCCACAAATAAGTACAATGAGCTTTGGTCCAGAGAAGACAGCAGTGTTTCTGGATCATGTTCATATATGGCTTCTTCTTCTTTGCATGATAGAACTGTTCATGATAGACATGTTCACAGACAGCGATTTTTGGAAGTATTCCTGAGCCAATGCAGAGCCCATGTCCATAACAGAATCATGACTGTTTTCAATTCAGTGATACCTGAATCCTCGAGGATCCCGGACATCAAATAATGCTTCTCAGCCTTGTCTCTAGTGCACACAGATTTCTCCTGATTCTCAGTATTGTTTGCTGATATTATAAACTGTAGATGAAGATATATTCGAACACTTTTTTAGCAATTTTATATTGAGAAAAATTATTCTAAAATTGTTTGACAATTTGTAAATGCAGCTATTCACAAATTGGTGAACCTCTGCTGTTCATTTTTACTTCTGAGAGACTCAGACTTTGTTTATACCCAATCATGTTACTGACCTGTTGCCAGTGAACCTAATTAGTTCACTGGCAAAATGTTCTTCCAGTTCTTCCTTGTTAGTACCACTTATTTGTCCAGCCTTTCGTTGCCTCTGTCCCAACTTTTTTGATCTATGTCTGTAGTGTGGGTGTGTCCTCAGAGCAGCATTTGTCTGAACATATGCTCATCTGTTGATTCAAGTTCAAGTTCAATAATTCACAAACCACATCTCATGTACACGATGTGTTCACAGCTGAGAATCTGTGTGTCACCGTGCCTCGACTGAAAGCTGCACACAGAGGCACAGAGGCACAGAGGGAAGGTATCACTGATCATCCAGTAACAGCCAGACCAGCAACTGTGGGTTAATAACAGTATTTTTTTACCTTCTTTACTTTTATTAGCAACTTTAAAACTTTATTTAGTTTCATTTTTGCAGTTAGACAGCACGACCACTAGATGACACCATGAGATAGCCTCTCTTTATTTATATATGTTTTTAATGTTGTATTAACGTGTTGTATTAATATTTATACCTAATGTGATGGGTGTGTGTGGCACCCCTGCGCATAGCCATAGAGACCAGTATTGTGCAGTGGCACTTTGCATCCAAATTTCTGCACCCTGATACACACAGGACATAGATGTAAACACTGTGTCAAAGCCACATTGAATCTGTTACCATCAGCTGATTGGTGTGGGGCTGAGAGGCATGTAGTTTATTCTCTATAGACTCCAGAACACTATGATGCAGTCTGTCTTCACTGTAAGGACAAGGAACAAGAGGAAAAGAACTGGACTGACTTTCAGGCAGCTGCTATCTTCGATCTTTAAAACGCACATTATATTTTTCTGTTCCATTTTGACTTGAAAATATATTAAATTAAAGGACATAACATGTGTTCTTTCATATTTCAGCCCATTAATATTTGTTTTCAAACCAGGCTGCTTTGTCTTAGATATTTAAACATTTCTCCAACCCTGCAGGCAGCTATTGCTTTTACATTCTATTGTTGACTTTAACTCATTTCAAGTTTGCTTCAGTCACATTATTGTTGTGTGGTGAAGGAACCAAGTGCAGATTGATTTGAAAACTTCACATAATATTTACACAGTGTAGCTATGTGGTGAGTGTTATAATATAAATGTGCAGTAAATACAATATACACATTTTTAAAAGGAGTACAGATGTGCATAATGTGCATATGAACCTTGAATGCAACCAAATCCTAACAAAAAAGAAACATTAGAATCGCTCATAACACCTAAATATTAGCTTCTCCATTGCGAAGACAAGGTGTGATAAAAGAAGAACATATGCACCGGTCATCTCTGCATCATGTTACAGTCCTTTGTGTTTTTTCGACCTGTGTGACAGTCAAGTTAATGTTCATTGTTCCGAAATACTGAGCTGGGGAAAAAGGTTACGTCTGACAAGCGCATGACTTGTGGAAATTAAAGCAGCGTGTTTATGCAGGAATCTATGCATGCAGGGTGCTTCATGCGCTTAAGCTCTCCCAATCCTTTTTCCATTCTCTGAATGTGCTGCATATAAAGCAATCCATTAGTCTTAGCTTTGCCAGAGATTTTAAGTGGACACCTGTCCATTAAGACCATCGTTTCAGCAGCGGCTCATCTCTCAAATTATTTGCCCTGAATTAAATTCTCCCAAATGTAATGGAATGCATATTTATAGTATTTCTCCCCAATTTCTGCCAGCCAGCACACTCACATCTCGTTTTATCACTTAAAAAAGAAGCTTCTGCTTCATATTCATATTTTGCTTCATACTGAAGAGACCACAGACTGGACAGATTTATACACAAGGCAAATGTGATGTGAATATTCAGTCAGACAAAAGAAACTTCACAGGTGTTAGGGAAAATAAAGATTTTTAAAAAATAGCATATGCTATAGTTTTCACAGGACCTACTGCACTACAGTGTGTTTTCAGGCACACCTCAGTACCACCTTTTACACGTGGTTGTCTTCTATCCACAGTCTCTGTTTCCACATATTTCACTGTTTTACATAGTTCTCTTTACCTTTCTCAGTATGTGTAGTTGTGTGATTTTGCACAGCTTTATACAGCACATACAATACAGTATTTAGGGTTTTTACCTGTACATGAGTGAAAAATAAGACCATGCTAATACAGCACCGGACGGACTTCATAACTGAATGAGTTTTAAGAGGCAAATTGTATAATTGTCTCAAGTTAAAATCATAAAAACATTTGTTTCAGATTTTAGTGAATTTACCACAAATCACCATCACTAATCTTTGTAGTAATTAAAATTTGTATTTTGATTTGTGTTTGTACAGTTTAGGTTCACAGTTCAGGTAAGTAAAATCTACATTCAGGTGTAGGATCACTCATTCTCAAACCCACTGGAGTCTCACTTGTGAAATGCAATGTATCTCAGTATTAGCATGTGCCTTCTCACAGACAGTCACTTTGCTTTTATTGCTGCCTAAATACAGTGTTCATTTAAAAGACGTATTCTTAAATATTACTATTAATATTCTTAATTAAACTGGAATTGGAAGAAACTTGCCAACTTGTTGATTTGCTACCTTTCTGACTTCTGTGAGTGTATAATGTTATAATGATCGCAACAATAGTCATAATCACCTTAATTTAGAGAGCACCTTTCTAAAACAGCAAATAAAACAGCAAGGACCAGCCAAAACATACAACAAACAAAATCTACTAAATTAACGCAATTTACAGCATAAAAGCAAATATTTTGGACGATTTGAAAAAAAATACTAAAAGTAAAAGTATAAGGCGTTAAAAGTAATAAGAAACATGTAAAATCAGTAAACAAACACAATCAATTCAGAGTGTGCTTTTTTTCATGTTAAAATCTTGGCAGCACTAATTTTAGTTTAACACATTTAGTATTCAAGGCTACATGACGTTGGGCATTAATAAGGCATCATGGACAAGACTGGCCTGGTCTTTGAGAGGACTTCAAGAGTTTTGTTGTTTATTTCAAATATTTCTGGTGCATTTAAGTGTAGAGAAAAGTAGTTAAGGAGTTTAAAATGAAGAGGACCAAAAATTGCTTACAGTGGCAATAAATTAAAATATCATCTGCATAAAAGTGGAAACTGATGTAATGCTCACAAACAACTAGTCAGAACCATAGACTCAAAACTTTCTGTTAGAACTGTCTATTAGAACTGTATCAGTTTAAGGGAACCACATTTGACAAATTCAAAAAACATTTATGGTTTATATATGGTTTAATGCATGGAGTCTTTGAGTTTTAGACATCTGCTGGTACTCGCTTTTCTGCTGATGGAAACTCTGTCTGGTTTAGAGCCAGTGAAACACCAACTTAGCTGGACTGAGATGAGACTTAGCTCAATCCACTGCTGTGCCATTAAAACACTGATAGGTTGCTTTAGCTGTTAAAAATATAATGTTCTAACATTCAGTAGAGGAATTTAAATAGCTGTTTTTTTCAATGCAGAAGTGTAGTTGAAATGTAGGAATATACAGCCAGCTGTAATTAAGTCATACTTAAAATCAATGCCCCAGCAACAGCACTGATCTGTGAAGCAGTTTGGACTAAACTTTTGTGTCACATGATGCACACTGACTTCAAATGTTGATGAATGAATGAATATTTTACTTGGAGCATACTGCAGATCTCTAATTTTTGTTGTCGGAGTTCTGATTTGGTCCAGTATCATTTAGAGGGTCTGTAAGAATTGTCTGATTATTTTATTTTACGTAGTGTAGAAGAGTAGAAGTATGAGAAACACTTGGCTGGACATCTTTTTGGCTGGAATACAGAGGAATAAGGTGTTTTTGGACCGAACTACCATACATGAATAGTAGAAAACGAGTAATTTTCATTTTAGTAATGACTGAATGCAATGTAGCACAGCCATTGGTGCAACAGGCAAAATCTGGGTAACCACATACACCTAACAGTACACAGCATGTATCTATGAGGTTTTACAAAGCATCAGGGTTTGAATAATAGTGTCTGTGAACAGTTTGAAACACAAATCAGTGTCTGCCTGCAGAGAGGAAAAAACTAATTCTAATTTTTTTCAAGTTTGTCTCTTCACTGACACGAACCCGCCCTGGTCTGCACTTCCTGCAGATATCAGATGAAAAACAGTCATCTTCTCACAGATAGGTTTCACTGTAAGATCACGCTGCTAGTTTCCAGGTGTGTGCGTGTACGTCTGGGTTTTTGTGTGCACATATAGATCAACTGGCACTTTGCATATTAATCAATGACAAAACAGAGACACCCGGGGCCTCATCTCCACAGCACCGGTGTTGCCTTACCGGGGTCAAAATCAGGAAGGAGTGGCCGCGGCAGTGATAAGATCGAAAGGCTTGCTGGTTCCTCCTCTCTCTGCAGGGTTTTCCTCCGAGCACATTATGGCAATGAGTTTGAGGCTTAAAGGGCTGGTGTGTCAGCCTGGTGCCAGAAGCATAAGCCCCAGTCATTCCATCAAGCCTAAAATTAATTAAACAAAGCCCTGCCTCAATCATGAGAGTGCCAGCCAACACCGAATGCTAGGGAATAAAAGGTATTGTTTTTTTTTTTTTTATTTCTCTTCTTTGTAATGACTGCAGTGTTTGTGGATGAGGGTGCTCACGTCGACATCTTTTTTCACTTTCAAGATATGAAGAATTATTGAACACCTTGTCTTTGTTGTTTGATATGTGATATTTCCACCTGAAATATGGATATGACACGAGTAGTGGGAAGCTTGCATTACAGCAAACGTGTAAGTGTGTGTGTATGTTAAGTGGCCTGACAGAGATTTCTAGTTCTTATTCAGGAAATGGTTTTAGTTTCTTCAAAACAGTTAAAGTTATAGAAAACAGAGGAAGAAAACAGATGAAGCTCATAAAAAAGGAGACAGTTAAACCTACAGCTTTATTAAGTCAGTTGTTTTGTCCAGTGACACACTACTGTCCTCCGTGCAGGCTCAATCCAGCCCTCTGAATAATGGTGAGGGGTTGATGGATAGCTGCTAACCACGGGGCTCGAACGCCTCACAATCCAGGTATAATTAACGGCAGCTATTTAATCGAGTGGCGGCTGCCAGCAGAGAGCAGAGGGAGGAGGCTCAGGCTGTCTGGCCTGGGAGGGATTGCAGCTTTGTAGCCTCTGCAGGATTTGTTTCACCTCTTTGTCTGCTCTGCCTAAGTGGCCTGACAGGCAAAATGTCTCCCAACCTGCCATTGTTATCTGGCTGAAATGGACCTGGTCCAATCGCATGACAAGCCCCGTCTCGGTTCAAATATCCCCTCCCTCTGCTCTTTCTCTTTGTGCTCATTCTATTTGTTGTGACCGTGTACAATGTATGACACACTAGCAGAATATAACAGAAGCTTTTTTTCTGCCAGCCTGTGGAGGTCACGAGACAGAGAAAAACTGAATGTGTATATGCTTTACTAAATTTAGAACTAGTTATTGGTAATCACTGTTTATAATTGATTATTTATTCCTTTTGTACAGTAAGTATTTGTCATATAATAAACTGCGGTATAAAATCACACTTCAGATAGTAGTTGCTTGATTTCGTGTTGCTTTTTTATTGAAGTCAAAGTTCAGTTTGTTCAGCGGAGTCTGAACTGAAAACCCAACTGTGACTCACAAAGTCAGGCTGAACTGGAGCGTGAAAGTACAGTTAAGAGGCCTGGTTATTGAAGGAACAACCTCCTTCAATTAATCTGTGGTATTGTGAGTTTTTTTTCTGTTAATGGAGGAATTGGGAGCAGAACACTTGTATTAATAGGAAGAAAGGTGATGATGGAGATCCAGGAACCACTTGTGTTTTCATTGCCACCGCACACTGTGCACACTTGAAGCCTACCACAGATTGCAATACTATAAATAACAGTTATAATCAAAAGCTCCTAAGATATGTAGAGAAAAATATGCTTTAGAAAAGACACAGCAGAGAGATAAAATAATGTAAGAGCTGATTGATTTGTTTGTTTGATTTGTCTGTATTATTACAATATTTATATTTTGCATTTGGCATGACATATCTGATGGGATCTTCTCTTATTTGGTCATCTTACTTGGTAAATGTCAATAAACGCAGCAGAACGTATTTGCAGCATTTCCCTGTTGGCATGTCCTTCTCGCTCCCTGTGTTGTCCTTGTTTCCTCCCTTGTTTGCTTGGATTGATTCCTTAAAGGCTTTAAGTGTATGTTTGAAACTGTCTTTGATTTGTCAGCAGGTGGGATTATCATGCAGAAAACACTGCTTCGTTTGTCAGGGATTGGGAAGGGGAGGGAGAGAAGGGGGTGTTTCGAGTTACACACTTGGAAAACAGTTACTTTCAGGTCCCTGTTTAGATCCATGATTACCTCCCCTGCACAATCAAAGTAGTTATAATGAAAATGCAACAAATCACCATAGAATCCCCAGTCTTTTGTCTGGCCCACCTCCACCCCACCCGCTCTCTCCTCACCAAAAGAATGGCTCTGACATTTCAGCCTGGGAGCAGAGAATAGAGGCAGTTTGTAATGTGTGCAGCCTTGCCTTTTCTTTCTCCCCTTGTAGTAGTACTTAAGTGTCATGTTAAGCCTAAGGCAAGGAAGACTCTCAATGACCTACTCTGGCTCACAGTTTGTGTTTACTGTATTCTGTGGTGGCTAAAGCGCCAGCAGAGCCCCGTCTCTTATCAGCACATAAAGTCGAACAGATTGGAGACTCAAATTTCCCCTTCCAGCCACTGTTGGTTTTCCATTGTCTGTGCCTGACAATAGTTTCACATACCCTAGAGCTTGAGTTTCTCCCCTCTTTATTTTGCTGCATATTACCCTCTGTGTGAGTGCCGGGTATTTGCAAGCCAATAACGGAGTTGCCCAAAACAGGCCCCTTGCTGGGGGAGTGGGAAGTGTGGGGGGAGTGGGCATCACTGGCTCGCCAGGGATGCCACGCTGTCGAGGTGATTCCTGTGTGAGCTGTCAGTGCAGACGCTCTACCAGAGAACTGTAGAAGTAAAGTACTGTGTTTACAGAACTTCATGTATTTTACTGAGAAGTTAGGTATGTGTATACTAGTACAGTACACTATACTGGATGTACTGGACATAAGTGCAGTTTTAAAGGTACTTGTACTTCCGTGTTTCCATTTACACTACAACTTTATACATTTACTTTACTTTAAAATATAATTACTATAAGTAATATGTTTTTTTTTACTCCAGTGGATTAAATTGACAGATATTTTGCTTTTTATGAAAATAACAGTGAATTATTATACATTTACATAGCCAACAGTAAATGACGTAGTAAAATTAAAGTTCATTTTGGTAATACTTATATTAATATACTTAATATACCTATACATTTTTATTAACTCCTCACAATGAGAAACAGGAACTAGGTAATTATATCACTTAACTATATGCTCACATTATTCACACCAACAAATATATCAGAGAGTTTGCTAAATATAAGTTATGTTTTGTTTGTAATTGAAGCACTTAGACAAATGAATATTTTAAGGAATTAACTGACACTGCTGTGCTTTAAATATGATGTAACAGCATTTTGACCTCATCCTATTAGTTAATATAAGTGCATGCAGTCAACTGATCTTAAAAACGTGACGCAAAATCAAACTTAAACATTTCTCATCTAAGTAAGAATTAAATTTTAACCTGGACTGAAGGATTGACAGCTTATTAATACTTTAGACACATGTACTGTACAATACATGCTAATGATTCCTTCTGTACACATTTCACTTATTACCTTGTTATACAACACTAGAAGGTTGATAATGTGCAGTATGTTTGAGGATAAGAGAACCTGTCCTCCATCACTAAACAACACACACAGGCACTGTGAGTGCTGTGGTCCTAGAAAAGCAGTGGGGGGAGCTATAATGTTAGCCAGCCTGCAGAAGTTGTGGCTGCGGACAGGTTGGAGTTGGTAGGGGGGTTGAGCGAGGTCAGGAGAAAATGCAAAAACAGCAGATCACAATTTTTTTCTCATAAATATGCATGGATATATTTTGTTGTGATTGGTATTATTAGCCAAGTCTCACTGCAGAGCAGTCCTGTGACTTCAGGTCTGCTGGAACATAAATATTCACTTTTATATTATATAAGACTGCTGCGTAGAAATTTAATTCAAAACACTAGTATATGAAACATGTAAACACAAGAGTGAAATAACAAAGATCAAGATCAGATAATCGGGCCATAAACCAGGAGCATTGTTAACATGTTGCTTTCACATTACGTCAAACACATCCTAATTCAATTATTATTATAAAAAATTATAAAAACTACTTGATGCCGGAGCTTTAAAAACTACTGTTTTTGAGGCCTTCATTACTTCCCTATGGCTTGTAGGTTAGTTTGTTACAAGCCAGGATTATTATGATGAACTTTTTACATATTTTGTTTTTATTTTTATTCTCATTGCCAAAATGATGCATTTATTAAATATTATATGTTTGTATTTGTAAGTCATGACATAGCTGATATTTCAAATGTATATAAATTTACTTTATATTCAGTTAGGATTAACATACATTTTTGCATAACCCATTGAACGCACCACTGTTAGCGTCCCATCATAACACATGTCCAGCTCCAGCGTAACTGTTCAATTCTAGTGGACTCTCATTCGTAATATCAAACCATTTCTCTCAGTAGATTTATGTGTTTTTGTCTATTTTCTGTTGCATATCAGTGATATAAAATGTTTTTTTGTAGATATGTTTTGTGTGTAAATGACAGCTGCTCATGTAATCTGTGTGCTGTATCATACTTGTGTAATACTGTGCTAGGTATACACATGTACTCAGTGGTGGTAGAAGTACACAAATGTTGATAACATATGTAAGTGTACAAGTTTAGTCTAGAGCCGTTTGAGAAACCTTTAATAGTTATAATAATAATAAGTAATAATCATTTTCTAGCAATAAATAAAAAACAGAAGCAAAAAGATCTGTGTTCCAGTGAAACAAAAAACAGCAGCTGGTAATGACTGAGCTCATTTAAACACTTTTTCTACTTATCTGACAGTTGGCTAATAAATCATAATGTATCTGTTTTTTAACCTATATATTTATTAAGGATTAACTTCAGCACGACTTGAATAAATACACATACTGTAGTAACAGAACCTGTGCATATAGTACACACATAAAGGTAATGATTTGACATACAGATGATTTCATGCAGTTTAAAGAAACAATGCTGCAGAAAGTGAAGACTGGTGACTGGTATATTAGTGGGTGAATAGTGAACAATGTGGTAGCTTATGCTGTAGATTGTAAAAGCACTGCTGCAGACATGGAGATACTGTCATATTCAGACTCCTGCGGGTGTGGAGACACCTAAACAAGTCATTGTTCTCCACAAACACACCTACACACAGACACTTTGATCGGCCCTGGTTAATCAAAGGCAGTAAAAACAACAAAGTGCAAGCTGCAGGTTGGAGTGCAGCTTCAGAAAAACCTACACTATGTGCCTGAACACAACTGTGACACATACAGTAACATGGCCCTGCTTCTATCCAATCATTCACTGAATCTGAAAACTATTCAGACAGCATTTATGAAATCAAGATGTGGTTCTAGTGGCAGGTTTGTCTCTGGTATTGTGGGTGTTTTGATTTGCAAATGTCTCAGTTTAAACAACTTTAAAAGCACAAAATGACCTAATAATAGCAAACATGTTTGGAAGTGTTGATGTTTTTTTAATTATCATAATCAGTAAAACCTTTAATTGACATTTCAAAGTCGGTGGACTGTTGAATCTTTCAGTACAAGAGCCAGGTGTACACAGCTTATTAATTAAATGGTTTCTTTTTAGACTCTCACATCATAATTGTGGTTTAATACAGCGAAACTGAGCCTCAACCAATGTGTTGTTGTTACTGGTTTTGGTTTCACAATCAGAAATGCTCCATATTTATAGTGGCCCTGATAGAACACACTGCAGCTTCATGTAAATAAAAAAATAAAAAAAGTCACCACAAGTGAGCTGCATGAAGACAAAATGACAACAGCGTTTTCACATTTTTATATTTGAACTTTTTGGTGTCCTTCTGGAAACACAGTAGACTGTTGCGTTTCCACACTACTATTTCCTATGTTTCCCAAGGGGCTTGAAGATCCATCAGCCTTTATGTTTAGTCAACTTCCTACGTTTTGCATGTGCTTGCTTCTCTTCTGACTCAGAGATTAGCATGAAAAGTTAGGAGAAGTTTATTGCCCTAATGACTACCAACTGTTCTCCTTCCCCTAAATCTCTATGGTAGCAGAAGTGCTGAAATAAATTAATATACAATGATTATGATGATTATATTTTCAGCAAACAGAATCATCTTATAGTTGAGAAGCATTGTATTTTTTTTAATGTAGAGCTACAGAAATGAAAGTGAAGGGAGTCGAAACAAGGTGGTTGGGGTGGAGGCAGATGTATAAAGTCACTGAGTGTCAAAGCACTTACCAAAGTTTGACTCCACTGTCTAAATGCATGGTTGGGGTTAGGCTAGAAGACCACTTTGGTGAAGGTTGGAGAAAAGTGATTTTGTTTACAATAAACCCAACAACCCATCCATCTGCCTATTATTATTATTTTTATATTTGTGTATTTCTGTGTGGGTGTTTGTGGGGTTGGTATGTTTGTCTATGTAGGATATAAAATGTAGG
>OMLM01003986.1:2841-15944 GCA_900302695.1 Helostoma temminkii | reverse complement strand
GTTATGTTGTATCTTGTTGTAATTGTATATTTTGCTGCTTGTGAAACTTCCATAAAGATTTCTTATGGTAATACAGAACGGGTATTCTGGAGGAGGAGAAAACTGGATGTTTGGGTGGAAACTTGGTTGTCTAGGTGCATTTTCATAGGGTGTCATTTTAGTTTTATATATCGTCTTTATGTTAAAGGACAACAAAATGTGATTGTCACTACATTCACTGCAAAAATGAATTTATGTCAGCATTTTAGTTATATAGAAACATGATTTTAAAGTGACTAACTATACTAGACCAACTATAGAGCATCTATACCCATCTTTTGTTTAAAAAAAAATATATTAAGAGTTCCTTTCTGTATTTGTCTCTTAAATCAGACCACAATCTTTCCCTAACCTTAACCAAGAGCTGGAGTGCCTAAAGAAAACCTTAACAAATCTTTGGTGGAAAATAAATACATTGTCTGAAAACACTTTCCTGCAACTTTAGCAACCTTGTTTTTGATTTGACATGTAAACAATGCTCATTACACATACCTGAAAGCATTTTTACAACAGCAGATTAGATTTACAGAAATGTTTTTTTAAGGAAAACATAGTTGCCCCCCTGACTTTTCTTCTGGTGCAATTACTAATTAAGATTTTACTTTTGGACAATGTAGCTGGTGAAATGTGGACACAAACAGAGATCAGACTGGAGAAGCTTTTAGTCGTGTTTCCACACTTTGCAATAAATGCTGTGAGTATCAGTGTGATTTTCTGAACTTTTAAAGAATGTTTATGTGGTCTGAAGATTGACTTTTATCACAGCTCGTCTGCAGTGGACTGACACGCCATCAGTGAGTTAATGTTTAACAAGGGATGAGACCTGGGGAGTGAGCATTCAGGGATCAGTCACTCCTCACACTTCATTGTGTTGCTCCAGTCGTCCCCTCTGTCCAAACCAGTGTTTGTTTGATGGCAATGAAACAATTGAGCTGGCAGGTTGCAGCCACCAGTAACAACAAAGGCATCAATCACATTGTGCAAACTCCCCGTGTTAGGTCTCTTCCTGGTCAACTGAGAAGGGCTCAGCAGCCAGCAGTCTTCTGCCCTCCCCTGAGCCCACGTTTACCACACGAGATGGTATCTAGAGACACAAATATGAACAGATGTCTTCTAAACAACTTTGGAGCTTTGTAAGACACTATAAATGCCATCTCACTGTTTTGTCAAACAAACAAGAAATTATGCGATTTCTGGCATCAGTTTATCATCTGTTTTTTTAATGGAAACCACAAGGTGAAACAACTGCTTGTAATACTGTGTTTGCTTTTAACATCTTAAGTAAAAGTGTTATTGTAGCTAAATCTAATTTTAGCTATGGCCATTTTTACAATCTAACAGTCTATATATTGTATATATATTTTGTTTTGAGCTAATAGTTTTTACTTTCTTTTTCTTTTTTTTTACAATAGACTCAGAACAGATATATAGTCAGAGGAAATAATTCTGATGTTGTCATAGTGATACCATCAAGGTTATGACTGTTTGGAGACACATTTAGGCCAGCGAGAATGAGCAAAAGACTGAACTTGAAGTCTGAACAGCTGTTTTATCGTGGGAGATGCAGGATTTTATTTAATTTTTTTGTATCTTGAACAAAACTAAATCTGATCAGAATTTGAGATACAAAAACTACTTTCAAGTTTTCAGGAAAACGTGGATTGTCAAATGCTTCACTTGTGAGTGTGGTTTTAGATCTCAGTTGGCTGTAATATTTACTCTGTATTTGATCTAGAGGGACACAGGGATGATTTAAAAAGTCAGACGTTTGCTCATATGTTTGTGTTCAGTGAAAGCCAGGCAGTGAACGAGGTCTTTGCACAGCAGCTATGTGTCATACTTTGTGTATGTATGGGGGAGGGGCTCAATGGTAAAGTGCACCTGTCATATTTAGAGAGATATTAAGACACCTGACTGACACAGAGAGAATGAATTTGTGTCACTGCATTCCAGCTTTTATGTTGCTCTGGTTTTATTTTAAGTTTGGGAGGTGTAATAAAATCTTATCTCTTGCTTTCACCGTGGACACCTTGGCTCTAAAACCGCCGTCTCTGGGGTGCTCTATGTGTCTGTTTGCCTACCCGGCCCATGAACGGAAGGCCTGATTAGCTTAGCAGGAGAACAAATCAATAAAAACAGCCACTGTCAGCTGAGCATGGTGAAGGCAACAGCATCAAAAAAATATTACAACTTGTTTTGATGCATTTCCAGAATGATATGGATGATGCTGTCAGATTGGATGATTTGAATGGTTTTCATTCAATGCTGGACATCAGAGAAAAATTAAATAAGTAAATAAACCAGGTCAGCCATTAAATAAAAGCCATTGGATTTAGAAGAAATTAAAGATCACAGGTATGAGTAGGTAACAATGTTAAAATCTGATTTGGCTATGAGACCAACAAGTAACCTGGCACTACACCTCTGTATGCAGTGACTCCTACAGTCACAAGTCACTGACCCCTCAGGTAGTAGAGACTCTAATGTCAGCTTTCCTCAATCACAATTTCCCAATATAGTCAATAATGTATTTTATTTTTTTGCTTGCAAAATATTCCATATGCTCAACTATTTTTATGTCTTTGATGCCATCCCAGTGCAACATCAATGTGCTGAATAAGACCAAGCAGTACAGGGAAAGCAAACACAATGAGCAGTGGACTGCACAATGTGCAGAAGATAAAATTAGTTCTGTAGAGGATTTTTTTTTATTTTTGAGGGAAATAGATGGTCCTTTCTGTGACATTGGAAAAGTCAGAAATAGAATCATTCAAAACCCTGCACACAAACACTAAAATTCCAGTCAAAGAAATTCTGTCCTCTTGTTGCAGTTCGCTCAGCCAGTCGCTTCTGTCACTGATCTGTCATTGGCTCATAACTTTTTCAGTTTAACTTGGTGTGACAGAATGAAAGAAGGAAATGAGCTCCAAAGCTCCGACTGAGAACTCAGCATCTCTACATGGATCCCATGGTGCCACACAATGCAAATCCAACTTCTAATCAGCAAACTGTATAAACAACTAATTAGCCTTCCACTGGCCCCTAATGATGTGCTGACAAACACACAGTGAAACACTGGAGCTGATAAACAGCAGGAGCTGACAATTTATTCAGACTCTTATCTCAGCACAGTGAAACAAAGGCTTGATTAGCAACAGTTCTGTGGAGGAAAGTCAACATTTGGGGGGATGGTTGCAGGGAGGAAGCGGGTCTTAACATGCTACCAATATATGCCATGTATGGACTCCTTAACAGGGAACATTTGGTTCTAGTCCAATGAAAAACATTCAATTCAAGGTTTATTTTTGTTTTTAGTCTCCTAATGCATTTCAGGAGAACGTGCACAAATCATTTTATACTAATAATGCAACAGTGATGTGAAAGGTGTTGAATATGGTCTGATGCAGCTGCATTCATCAGTCCATTAGCAGCCTTTAGAAACAGTCACATCTGAGACTCTGAAATTCTTACATGTGGAAAAAAAAAGATGTTTTACTTCTTAATGTGTTTTGTGTTTCTGGCCTTGCTCCTTCTCTTCACATTATTCTGAGCTCTGCTGTTCAGCCTGTGTTCTGTACAAACTGTAAACTTCTTAACATTCCTCCCTTCCTAGTGATAAAAGGTTAAGTTGTAATGTCAATGAAATGAATGGCAACTGCGTCTGAATAGTTTTATCAGTGATCTGTTCAGTACAGCTCTTTACATTCTCCTTGGTTTTGTCAGCTGTTTACAGTGACTATGAGCTACAAGTGCTTCACTCATAGTGTCAGTATAAGGTGGCTGCAGGGTTCATGTCATTCAGAAGCCTAAATGTGACTAAACCCTTTAACATCAGATGTGCTGTTTGCTTAACTTCATTACTTCGCACCATCAAAAGTATTAACTACATGACTTTCATTACTCTATTTGTTTCGAGTAGAGCAACTGTGGATTCACTTGACAATTAATGGCTGTTCAACGTCCATCTGAATTCTCACAGCTCCTCCGTTTAGAGTTCAGGCTTTTACTGCTCGTTGTAAAATGGCTAGAGACTGTGAGGAGGATGCTCAGAGAGGCAGGAGGATCTGGGAACTGACATCAGACTCACGTGTTACAGCTCGGCTTCAGGGTCATCTTTAACTCTGTCACATTACCACAGAGAGACAGTTGCCGTCTTTCTATACCTGAGAGCTTCCTGATCATCTTTACTGCCACTGTCTGTGTGTGTGTCTGTGTGTGATGTGTGCAGAGGAATGTTTTTTTTGGAGCAGTCTGTGTTTCATCGTCTTAACACGCAGGACTTGGCTGGTACACTGTGTGTGCACAAAACAGCCTATCAGAGCTCACGAAAAGCCTTGTCTGAATGTGCTGTGTTACTTGTGCATGACCTTCCCCCATTACTTTATTGGTTTAAACCTCAGCAAATCCCAGAGAATGATGTCCTGCAGTGCCACATAATGTAGCTGATTCACACATACTGTGTGCTTGAAACCTGCCATTGTATTTGTAGATATACTGCATGGTAATGTTAAGCTGGATGTATGTTTCACTTTTTCACTGTCTTTGCCAAGAGATATTGTGAAATTTGTCCTGTGTCTGTCATTTAATCATTTAATGCTGTTGAAACATACAGTAGGTAATTTGTTGTGTATATGCCTATACTCAGACAAAGATATAAAAAAATGGAGCTATGATAACAGTGCTAACCAAAGCAACACGCAGTAATAAGTGTTTGTGCTTTCACACTCGCACTGGAATCCTGAACCCCCTACAGTGGATCCCCTCAGCATCACACCAGACAATATAGGAGATATTTTCCATTCTTTCTGTTGTCGTATCCCCTTCTGGAAACTGGGGTTATACATACATACATACATATATAACACATCATTTCTAATCATGCCACTGGCTCTACTTTGATGTGCTTTAAACAGAAAAAAATTGATTTCTTCGTTTACTGTCGCAGCATGATTCCAACACGCTCTGGGACTAACCCCTTACTGAAAACAAACAGACTATTTCTCCAAGTGAGAACAAGTTTGACCCAGACTATCTTCTGTCGTATGCGTATGTGAAAACAGCTAAGGTTTCACTGAGTACTGACTAGAAGAATAGTTTTACATTGGGCCCGACACAACCCCAAAAATAGGTAATTAATTTAGGAGCCAATTTCAATTCCGTCTTGGGCCAAATTAATATTAAAAAATCATACTTAAATTATTAAAATAATTGGTACGTAGTGAATCTGGGCCTCTAATACTGTTCCAGTATAGTTGCTCATTTAGAATAGTCTACATGCTGTTTGGAAGGAAAATAAAGTGTGTAATGTTAAAAATGAACTGTCAGCAGAAAAACTATATACTCTATACACTATTTTGAATATTTAATAAAAAGTCCTTTTTGTTATAGTATATAGCTAGAGTTATAAGGACAAAAAATAATGCTGAAAAATGACGTGACAGTAAAAGTTCATCTAATCAATTTATATTTTTAATTACATTTTTTAATCATTTTATTTCAGTATGTATAAATATATTTTTAATCTTGTTCGATACAGTTTTAAGCACTTCAGCTGTTCAAGTTTGAGTCATTTGCAAAGTAGAAATCTTTTCACTTGCTGAGTTCTTTGCAAAAAAATATAATAATTAGTCAAAATTGCACCTCTTGAAGGAGTGAGAGCTCATGTGATTGGAAATTCACGTATTTTCAGTGTAGTCTACATGTTCATTTTCTCCATGCTGTGCAGGGGGAGTGGCTAGATACGGTAACTCATAGTGTGGCTGGCTGGTCGAGAGCTTTCCTAAGGCTGACAGCAGCAGCAGCAGCAGCAGCAGCAGCAGCCTCTGTGCTTCTGCAAACTGTCAGCCACACCACAGGTGTTGATTTATACCATTAATAATTCACCAAGTTGCTCGCTCTCTTCTGTGTTGGCCAGATGCCTCTCTGCACTGCCAGAGTGTGTCAGCTGCACACTGAACTGGGCATGTCACAGATGCAGAAATAAGACATAAATATTTAAAAAAAAAATACATACAGCCGGACAAAGCCAATGGAACAGACTCCACATCTGAGAAGCCATGTTTTAGTGGCCATCTTCTCTTTTTTTTCTGAATGCAGGGAGAGACATTGAGAGACATGCCATCCAGACAGGAAAGCCATGTATCTTCCTGTTCCTCTGATTGCTGCACTCTAATGAGCATGGCGGATGGTGAATCTTTTCAGAGCAAATTGTTGAAGACATCTGGCCAAGCTTTCTCTCTGATGCAGCTGAAATGTCCCTCTAGATGGTGTTGGCATGGCAACCTCTAACTGCTATTCAGCAGCGTCGTGGTTTGAAAGGTTTAGGGTCCATAGTTGAAAATCCATTTGGGCCTCTAGCAGAGCGCACTGCACTCCACTTCCCAGGCTGGAGGTGCAATAAATACTCCCTTGCCCAAGGAAAAATAGATTCTCTTTATGAACTGATGGCACTCATGGCACCAACATGTCTTTGTTGTTTGCCTTTGTTATAAAGGTCTCATTAGTGGTAACACAATGGAGTGGTTTGCCAGTATTCTGAAAAATCTTGCCCTAATGGAAAAGTTAAGACAATTTTTGTCACATTCTTACATAAGGTTCCATGTGAATTACTCTTTTTGGGTCTTGTTAAAATCCAAATATAGAAAATTGCAATAAATTGTGCTCTGCTCTACACCCAAGTAGCTCTAGTAACACAAGCACCGTGATGGAAGAATTAGTTGGATGTGGAGAAGTGATGGTGGGGAGAGGTAGGGTGAAGAGTGGAGGAGTGTGGGGTGTGTGGGGGGGTTTAGGTCCATCCCTACAGTTAGCTCCCCACAACAACACTTAATGACCCCTGTACTTCAGCTGAGATGAGACACTCCATCCACAGAATTATCTGAAGGACGCTGTGTTTGAGAAAATTATCTCATCCTCAGAGACAAAATTGCAGGGAACTTATCATTACAATTAGCATACTTTGGTCCTTTGGCGCATTTTAAGTAGGCAGACCAAAAAACCAACCATGTCAGTGTTCAGATTTAGCCATTCAAGACACACACACACAAATACACAAGATTCATTAGCTGTGCTGCATTTGCTTAAAACAATGGATTTCACTGTCGCTGCACTGAGCACAAGTGCTAAATAATATTGCCATAATGAATCTGACTGTGAGGTCTCTCCTCTTTTCTGCAGAATAAATCTGTCCACCAGAAACACAGGGGAGATACAGTAATTAGGATTCAAAGCCCCATTTTGTCATCCAGAGAAAAATTGTTCACTTACAGCACCACTAATCATTAATTCTGGCTGAAGCCATAATGAATATTTAACACCAGATCGATATGTAGAAAGACGTGCCTTCCCATAAAGAGATACAAAATATCACATTAATAAACTTACAAAGTGCTGCGCAGATTTCATATACAATCATTGGCACATTAAAATAAAGCAGAAAATCTTTCTTTTACACTTGAATCTGAACTTTGCTTTCATTTTTAAAAGTTAATTAGAGTAAAACTATTAATGTACACAATGCCACAACTTTTTGATGATCACTGAAACACAATTTGTCTGATTAGGCCATAACCCACAAAATGCATCCCAAAATAATGCCTTTTTTACAGATATAGTAGCCTATTTATTGAATGAAGCAAGTATATTATAGAGAGAAATCTTTCATGTGGGTAGTTCTAGTAAAGGTTGAAATCACTTCACTGCAGCCTATAGATAAGTGAGAGTAAGGTTTTAGCTTCATTCTGCGTGTCGGCTTTTAAACATATAGCTCCATGTTATCCCTGCATTCCCTCATTGCCTTGCAAACTTATAATGAATAATTCTTCAGCATTTAACCTTGACATGAGTTATTCACAGCTGATGAGTTACAAATGCACTGAAGGCGTATGAGTTGCCGGCTCATGTGACCATCAGTAGCATTTTCCTCTGACCTAATTGCCTCACATTTTTCAATACAAATTCTCTCAGCTACCAGATGACATCTGTTGTCTCGTCACAGACATGAAGATTGGTTCAACAATCTACTCATTGTTATGTCTCTGTCTATGCAGCACATAGCGGCATTCACACATGTAGCCGCAGTCACTATACACAGACACAATCACAGTATCTGAGGTGCACAAACTCAGTGTTTTATAAACCTTTAGCTCAACACTCATTTACTGAGACAAAAAGTTTCAGGTTTGAATTTTTGGGTCAAGAGGGATTTTCAAATATTACTCCATGGTAAGTAAATTAATGCAGATTCTAGATGAATCTGCAACGTTCAGCATCAGTGCATCAAACAGTGTAATCTGGGTGTGAAAGCAGGGGCGGTGGATGGACATGTAGCACACAAGGCTAAAGATCTGTAATTATTGTTTTTACTGTAACTGTAACGCTACCTGATCTTAACAACACCTTCTCATTAGGTTAATTACCATAATCACTGTCTTCCTCAACCTTAATCATCCCACAGTTGCAAGGGGCAGATACTGGAGAAAGACATCATTTACATAACAAAAACATTAGCATTTACACTTTAAATCGTTGTCTTTTAATATAATATATTATAATTTAAGGCAAGAGTGCTGTGTGTGACTTTTCACTGAGGCTATGAACAACCCTGTCTCCTCAACATTACATTTCTAAACACTAAACTGCAAATCTGTTTTGCAGGGAACACAGCTGCAACATATATGTTTGTTTTTGTTACCATAATAAGCATATGTTGTTGATTAATGTAATAAACAACTGTTATGCTTCCAGCTAAATATTGTTGTAAATGTAACTGCATTGTAATATATATTTTATTTGTTATTATTATACAGTGTCTCTAGCTGCTACGTAATTCAGTACAAGTGTGGTAATCTCTGTTACATGGATTATAAGCATTTATTTATGGTCAATAGTTAATTGTAGGACATATGCTGTCACGTCAGGTAATGATGGGGCGGCATGTAGAGCAGTCATCTGCCACCCCTACATGCGGAGGTGTCTGCTGTTTTGTGCACACATAATGTCCAATGTTTGCCTTTATTAAATCTGTATTAATCCCATTCAAATAAATAACTATGGCTTATCATGAAATAAATAATGAAATAAATGAATAAACAGGAAATAATAAATAGGATAAGTCGGGGGTGAAACTATGGGTATGACCAGGATGGTATTATGTGCTGACTATAAACACCTGTCCCAGTTCCTATATGAACAGGTCTGCGGCCCTCACTTCCCCACCAGATTGTCTGGCATCATGCATACAGTGAGCAATTCTCCAGCCTGCTATCTCCTGACCGTTCACCTGTTGCAAAGCTGTTTTCTCACCTGGACCCCATCGCATCTGTAAGTTTATTCACTCTGATTCTGATTTCTGGATGAAAGGACTGTGTGATTTTGGAATAAGGATAATGGAATCTGGTAAACCGAGGGCAGCCTTTCTCAGTTTAACTCTACTTGTATTTGTGAGTCTGTTTGAGGGTTTCTGATCTACCTGATATTCCTGGCCGTCTTAAGGAGCATCTGCCTGTTATTTCTGACACTTTTGTGAACCCTGACATAAATACTATCACTATTTGGACCTGAGCCTGTTGCCTGACCAGCATGGCCTCTCTGTTTTTGGAACTAAAACTGTTCTTGATCTTGTGTACCTACTAGGTGATACCTGAGTGTACCTCGGCTCTGAACCTGTTCCGCTTCCTGACTTGGAGTTGGCAGAATACTGTCTTCTGATTATCTGAATCTGTTCTAGTCACAATTCTCCAAGATATTTGTACATTTTATTTCCCTTTGTGAATATGGTGCTTGTGCAATTTGCATTTTTTTCCTGAGTATTCTCTGTAGACTCCTGACCACGTAGAACATGCTCTGGAGGCTGCAATCTTGTCAGCCATTTTGGCTCATGACCCTTAAGTGACATCACTCACCGAAGATCATCAGTATTGTTGCCCCAGATTTCAAGTTCGACAACATTCCCAGCCTGTTTTCATTCAGTCTGTAAGTGAGTACTGATTATTTCCAGTATACTTACATGTCGTGCAACTAGTTTGCTAATTCTTGTGTCTTGTGTTTAGGTTTCCAGTCTACTGACCTGATCAGCCATTACTTGTCTGTTTCGATAATGGTTCCTGCAACCTCCTCACTTGCCAACACCTTACGACTTACCTCATAACAGACATCTTTTAAATCCATCCAGTGTTGTCCAACTGATAATAATCATCACTGAAATATATTCTGTATTATGTTTTTTATTATTATTATTTAATAATTCTAATCAACTGAAACCAATCATACATATTGTATTTTCCATATGGTTGCTGAGCTTGCTTGTAGTAATAAAGCCCGACTCTCTCAATCTGTCTTAAATGACAATTGCTAACTGCTCCTGAATCCCAGAAGTCACCTGTGCTGCCTGTGCTGTGGTAGTATAACAAATGATAGAAGTCTCACAGCAGTGTGTTGCACATTTAGACATAGCTGATATTGATCATGACATACCGCACCTTTGTTCGATGTTCAAGTTGAGGCTTTACATTATCTCTGAGGGAGGCTCTAGCAGGCACCACTGCCTAAATCACTACTAAGCAGACAAATTGAAAGTATGTAACATGAAGGTTTTCTGTTGCACTCTCTGTATTTCCATCCTTATTCCACTGCATCTGCACTTCAGTTGCTATGGCAACCCAAGCCGAGGAAGACTAGTGTTTAATTGATCCACTAATGCATTTAGCTGCACACTCACCACTAAGTTGCCTTTGTTTCCAGGTCACATTTTAGGGACAGACATTTACATAAAAGCATTTGCTGTTGTTAGAACCAATCATTATCAGCAGTTTTTACTTTCCGTCCTTTGGCAACAAATGTGGTGTAAACACTGACTATTAAAAGCTACAATATTGCCTCATCAGGGAATTATTATAATACTAATGCTGGTGGGAAACATAATAAGTTTGGCAGGAGCTTTCTCCAAACAGGCAATAATATGGGAAATGCTAATTAATAGTTGCATTACAAACAAAAGCAATCCCCAGGGTTCAGTCACCATTAGACCACTATATCTATTATGTACTTTTAACATATCAAGTGCATGGTACAAAAACATAGAACTACAAGCCACAGATTGGGGGATGCCAAAATTCTAAAAAATGCTTAAAAGTAATGACCCAAAAAAGTGAATTTGTGAGTCTAGGTTTCAGTAATACAGTATGTTTAAGCTTCTCATGTTGGTCTAAATGAAACACATGCACAATGGCCTGCAAAGGTCTTCCAGTCTGAAAGTGATCAAATTAAAGGCTCTGAATATCATATATCCGCCCTAAAAAGGTACTGTATACTAATTAGCAACAGCAAATACAGCAGTCTCAGTGTCACACAAAATGTCCCACCATTTAACTTTTTAATGAACAAAGTTTTGTGCTTTGCACACCCACATTGGCCTGACCACCTAGGGAGATAATTCAGCCAATTAGGTGTTCTCTGAAAAGTATTTCACAAAACTGTTAGGTAGTATATCAACATCATGTCAAGGTCAGGTTGTTCTCACACAGTGTGGTTTATAACCAACATGTCTCTGTTCTCTTTTACGGTTATTAAAAGTGACACAATGGTGCAAGTTTTTTTTCAGCCACTGTATTTATGAAATGTCTGAAATGAAATTTGAGTCTTAATTTGTGTAGTTTGGCACTAAGTAGATTTTTGTTCTTAAAGGCAAAAACCACAAGGGGAAACAAGCTGTTTCCTGATTTTCACTTAGAAATTAGGCAACAAAAGACAGGTCTTCCTAACGCAAATGCAGAATGAAATAAACACACTTTTCTATGATTTTATTTGCTGTTTATTCCAAATGTGTTTCGAAATTTAAATTCTTAATTGCGCTGTGCTGTTTGCTATCATAATTAACATTATTATTATTATGTGTCATTGCTACTGTGGAGGGAGACACCCAGTTATTTTCAACTTGCTGTGTTTTTGCACAAAGTTTGGTCGTTGCTGTTTTGTGTTGTTTATTTTGTCTGCACTTTTATTTGTTTGAGCACTGTTTGCACTAGGTTGCACAGGATGCACTTTATGTGGCTAGGACAACTTAGCAGTCCTCAGCTCTATGTTCTGTCTTGTCACTGTCCTATGTAGCACCATGGTTCTGGAGAAACGTTGTCTCATTTCACTATATACTGCGTCAGCTATATGTGGTTGGAATGACAATAAAGCTTCTTGACTTGACTTGACTTGACTCCAGGGAAAACTATAGAATGATTGATATGGTAATATTTCTGCTGCATTAAAAACAAGCTGTTATCTTTTTATTTCCTCATTGTTTTATGTCTGTATACTTGGAAATCAGTAACCTCTGTTTTGTACCATTCTTTTATGCCTGCTTATTTTACCCTTCAGCGCCCATGTCAACACAAAGTGATCTAATATCATCTGTTTGTTACAATAATTCCAAACATGGCCAAACTTGCTTTATGAAGCTTTTTTCCCATGACTTGCTAGAATTGACTGCAAAACAGACTGCAAAAAGTTCAGTTCAGGTAAATAAATTATTTAGCGTTTGTTTGTCTTCAAAACTTTGATTTTTGTATCCCAGTCAATGCTGGGTACTACAGCTAGATAATTAGCCTTGCTTTCTAAAATTGCATTTCTGATTACATAACATCAGAACATATGGTCTTGCAGCCAAACATCCAGTTTATCTTTAAAATTTTAAAGCTATTAATAGGCATTTGGTTAAGGTTAGGGAAGACTGTGTTCTGGCTTAACTAAGAACTTAACAGTGACTTCACGTCTTTATTTTCTTTCTGTAACCTTAACTAAAATGCCTTTGTTGCCCAACTACAACCACATACGAAGTTGATCTCCCATCTGTGGTGTGAAAATCCTGTACTTTAAATACCCACCATCCACACCAACTTCTTCCTTGTGGCTTCATTTACATATAAAAAATGTAGCTCTTCATAACAAGACAAACAAGACATAACTATGTGTTATAAAACATTGATGTTGCAGTTTAATTGCTGAGCATCACTAAGTGTACATATGCAGTTTATATATATATATATATTTTTTTTTTTTTTTTTTTTTTTTTTTTT
>OMLM01003985.1:9142-26620 GCA_900302695.1 Helostoma temminkii | reverse complement strand
AAAAAAGAGACTAAATAGGCAAAAATAGTGTCCATGGGAGAGTTCTAGGGCGAAAACCACTGCTGACCAAAAAAACCACAAAGGCTTGTCTCACATTTATCAAAGAAATTTAATGAACTGCAGGCTGATGAGACAAAGGTTTACTTTTTGGAAGGTGCGTGTCCTGTTGGACGTATGGTGTAAATCTAACACAGCAATTCATATAAAGAGAACCATGAATTTAGCACGATACCAATATCTGAATTATTATAAATATATAAATATAAATGATAAAATTATAAATATGTAATAATAATAATAATAATGTGGTCCCACGATGGTGGAATGAGCTGTCCAACTCTACACGATCAGCAACCTCACTCCAAATATTCAAAAAACTGCTGAGGACAGAACTTTCTTTGCACTTAAAATGCACTTTCTTATAAAAAAAAAAGTGCACTCATATCTCATAAAACAAACACACTTTTTCTGATAGTGTTTTGCTTTGCTTTAGTTTCTCCTTGACTTAGTTTTGCTTGTTTTGTACCTCACTTGTAAGTCGCTTTGGATAAAAGCGTCTGCCAAATGAGTAAATGTAAATGTAATAATAATAATAATAATAAGGAAGGGGGAAAATACTTTTTTATGGCACTGTATATCTACAGCTGAAAGGTGACAGAACTATGTCCATCCGGGTCCCTCAGATCTTTCACTCTGACGCACTGAGACCTGCAGAAATAACATCTTTAAAAAAGTTTTCAAAGCTTTAAGAAAAAAGATCAATACCTATTAATACCACTGGTGGTTTTACTTTGGTTTGTAATGTGCATTAATTTTACTAATTGATTATTTTACACTTTTTCATCTCAAATTGATGTAATTATTGTTGTTATTTTATTTTATTTATTTGATTATGATGCAAGTTTTATCTGGGTTTCCTGGCTGTTGTTGTTGTTGTTGTTGTTATTATTATTGCATTTTCTTACACTGCAGTAACAATGGCACTAGCAGATCCTACAGCAGATTGACATTTTTCTCTGTCTCTGCCCACCATGTTCTAATGTCTGCTACTGTAACGGCTGTACACAATCATCCTGCCGACTCTTTAATACACGAGGGAGAAAAGAAAAATCACCACAGATTCCACCTCCCCCCGACTGCATTCCCTTTGCATTTTACGATGCTTATTATCGCACCACTTGCAATACAATATGTCCTTATTGAAGCTTTCAGATGCAAATGAGAGCACTGTCGCCTTCTCTGTGTCCTCCTGACAGCTGTGAGGCCTGCTAACCAACCTCCTATAATTGCTACTAATTGTTATTCCCCAAGCAGGACTCAGCAGAGCACTTCTAGGCCCATGTTATTTGGACAGGGGGGTGGCTAAGGGTTTGTGATGGGGTGTTATGTTATGTGGTTATGATTTCTTGGTTTTGAGTTTAAACAAATTAAGAGGTAGGAAGTAACTGGGAAATGAGGCTTGGAAAGGTTTGCAGATATTAAAGTAAAAGGAGTCACGAAGGATTTATGCTACAGCTCAGTCTTCTGAACATACATCATCTGCCACTGCCGTGAAAGAGCTAATTATGTTTAATGGCAGTGCTCCTCTCATACAGGAAGCACTGTCACTTTTATATTGAGCAATGTTATATTGAGAAATTGTTTTTTGTTTTGTATAAAGTTATATCCTAAACCAGCTCCATCCAAAAGGTAAACACATAGTGTAACTGTACTGTATAGCAACAATAATAATAATGATGACTGCAATAAATCAGGGCACCACCATTGTATTATTGGACTCTTAATACTGTCAAGCAGGTTCAGTCTACTTTCGTAGACCTGACCTAACAAATATCTTCCTCATGAACTTCCACCCTCTAACAGCATAAACAGAAGCAACACCAACAGGGATTAATGTAGAAAATGTGACTTTTGGTTTCAAGAAAGGACTCTGACTCATTTTGTGACTAACTTTTTCCAGTTTTAGGTAAATATTAAATTAATAAGTCCCCATTTAATAGAAAGATAAAAAGGCTGTGAAAGGATTAATTAAACCAAGTGCATTAATATAAATTTCTTCTTTTCTCACCTTTTATTTTTTTCATGGTGTATATATGCTTCTCCTGGCATACTGTTATGTTTATGCGCTAAAAATGTATTTGTGGTTGTTTGTTAGACAATAAGAAAAAAAGGTATAAAGTTGAGATAAGGTCAGAGAAAATGGCAGCAACAACATTATTGTTAGAGATGTAGATGCTGCTTATTGTGGTAAATATTTTTTCCAACATCGACTATTTTTGTGGTGATTGAAAGCTGGTGCTGAGTTCATTTGATGCTGACCTGTTGGTTACATGCAGGATTGTGTCTTGCATATGCATAGCATTCATTTTTGCCGTACAAAATATGGCATGTTTGAGTAGTAGGTAGGTAGGCTGTAGTTAACAGCAAGTGTACCCCCAGCCTAACAGGCAAAATTGACTTGTGTCAGATGTAAAGGTCCTCCTTGCATTTTCTCCACCTGTTCAATGACTCAGCGCTTTTCCCAGTTGATCCTGAATGTATCATTTTCCAGTCAGAGGTGCAGGCAGTATCACTGGAATGCTTCTTATGGTTCCTGTTAATGTGAGAGTGTGTTTGATGATTAAGATGTTTTGCTCATGCATGTATCAGTGGGGTGACAGGGTGGTTGGTTGACCACAGTCAAACGTGGTTCCACAGAAAGAAGCAGTACAGTGTGAGCATCTCTGCCATTTTACCCAATGTTTTCTTTAAGACATGGTGATTGCAGATTATACTGAATATCCCCCAGTATCCAACTGTACATGACTGTGGAAAAAGTGTATATGAGCTAGTAATATAAAATAAACCAACCTGATCTAAGCTTCATTAACAGGGACATGTTTTAGAAGATGTACGTTTATCCACTTATGTTTCCAATTACCTTGCAATTTCACAGGTGTTCAGTCACTCCTGTAATGTGTTGTACAGATTGTAATTTTTTTTTGTGTGTGTTTAGTTTTTGTAAGCTTGCAGTAGACTTTATTCCATGACTAACAGTGTAATTTAGGTCTGCTGATGTGCAGCTAGGAGAGTCCTTTGAAGTTGAATAGACACTGGACAGGACACTGGCAACCGTCATTACTTTTTATTCCTGTTTACAATATGATGTGATTTAGGTTTAATCTTCTATTTTTTCTCCTTGTACTGCTTTATTTTTTCTTTCTTTCCCCCTGCCCTATATATATTATTTCTCCCTTCTGTTTTACTCTCCACCTCAGCAGTCGTTTCCAAAAGTCTGAGACTACACTGAGTGATATCTTTATACATGTCTTACAATTCACACAGTTTGAGGATTAACAAAAGGCTGTGACAAGTAAAATGAAGAATTATAAACCATTTTAGCATTGAAGCATGTTTGTGACACACATTTGGTTCACTCATGAGCTTGTTCAAGTAAGTCTACTTGCAGACATTATTCATTTGTTATTAATACACTGTTAACTAAGTAGCATTGTGATAGTGGGGAACATGGCCCATACTCTCATATTTGTCACTTGTCTTGTATGCTGCAAGGGATGCAGTAGATGTTCATGTGGATCTAAAAACACACAAGCTCACTCTATTTGCCCTTTAATGCATTAATATGGCAGTAAAAAATATATTATTGTCCCACTAGGGACTATTCACAATCTGACCATGTCATAAAAACAAAAATCTACACAAAACAAATTAGTTATTGTATGTTTTTGCATACAGAAAACTATACATCCACCTTTCATGTAGTTTTCTTCAGTTGTTTGTTGTGGAGGGGATTGTTCCTTGAATCTTCTCTTTAGCTGATGAAATCCATATTGAACTTCCTCAGTCCATTAAAGTTTGTTCCAGATTTGTGGCTCATCTTTTTACTTAACTGCTGATGAGGGCTTTGATAAGGCTGCGACACCTTCACAGTCCACCACTGGTTGTTGGTGATACCACTGACTCACCACTGACAGCTCTAACAATGCTTCTATCATCGCCCACTGTTGTTTTCCTTGGCTGACCCATTCTTTGTATGTTGCTCAGTACACCAGTGGGTTTTCTTTTTCAGGGCATTCCAAATTGCTGCATTGGCTAACCCCAACGCCTTTGATTGATTTCCTTTTTTTGTCAGATTCAAATTGACTTTTCTTCTATGACAGTTCTCTGGTTGTATCCAGTTTATTCATTTTAACAGCTAATCCAGTCTTCAGAGGTAAAACCCGAGACTAAAGCCAAGAGTAGTCATGTGGAACTATTTGTCTGAAAATAACTCTTACAGGATGCCTCTTGGTAACAATGCACTTTCCTGTATTCTTCCATACTTAAAATTTGGGTTTCAAGATGTACCTAGCATCAAATAAAAACTGAATCTGTCCAATATCCATTTTTTATATCAAAATCTGCCCTTAAGATGAAAAACAGTTAGGATAATGTATTGATGATGGATATTATTGGGTAAGTTGGTTATTGACAGCTGTTAAAAGCAGTAATACAAACTGTGGATTGAAATAATTATTGTTATTTGCGTATGATGGCTCTATGGTAACATCTGTAAGGTTAAGTGTGGTGTGATTTTGGAGTCAGGTTAGTTTCATGAAATATTTTCTGAATATTATGAACCATATGAAATCAGAATAGCATCATCTGATGTCAATGGGGAATTATGCTCCAGCTGGCTTTACCACAGCAATACCTTTCTCCATCCATAGACCATCAAATCAACAAGATCAACAAAGGAGGGATTGGTATTGTAGTGATTATGTATTTATGTAGGCAAGCCCAGAAGTTGGTATCATCCTGGTTCCCTTGACAAGAAGCCAAAGGGATTTTTCCATTGGATTATTGCAGAAAATAAGATCTGTGACAATGTTTTGTTCAGCACTATAAATTGACCACTCCTTACACAGAGCACACATAAACATATGTGAATGCTCCATTTGACCAAATTCGTGCTAAAAGTCATGCCGTGCTGAGGTGCTAATGAAAAGTATAATGCGTACAGGAGGTTGTCCTACCTGGTGGAGGAGCCAAGGATCACAGGCCTGATTCTGTCAGAATCAGTGAAAACTCCAGGATAGGTGCATTGTGTCTTTTACTTAATGTAGCTATTAAAGATGCAGCTTGTCTTGCTGTTTGTTTGGCAGGATGTGGAGATACGGACCAATGCATCTCTGTACCTGCCCCAGATCAGTGAACTGTTGAACCGAGTGCCTCGTCAGATGCTGCTGCTGCTGAAGACCAATGACCTGCTGAGGGGCATTGAGACCACATTACAGACCAGAGCCTCCTCCTCCTCCTTCATCAACATATCCCGCTGCTGCATAAGGGCCATGGCTAAGTATGTGCTATTCCCTCATTAGTCCATGAGTAACCAATTAAAAGATCTAGCTCTGATTTCAACTGTGCCATTTGCATTACAAATCCATCCATTTCCATTACGTATTTTTAAACCAAATTCAAAATCTTCCAAATCCAAATTTACACCTTACAAATGCAAAATACAGTTTTATTAGTTTTGTTACAGTAGATTCAATTTCTGCTACAATTTACAGACATTTGATGGTTTTCCAATGTACAAATGTAGACTTAGCCTCTAGAGTATAACATCAAAACTTTACATCACACTTAGAATATCTGTGAATAATATCCTTCAGTTTTTGAGATTTATGAATATGTACACAGTACAATGTTGAGACAGGAGACGTGTCAGAACTAAAGACAAACTAAGCTGACAAGTAGAGCGATGTGGCTGTCACTTCAGCTCACAGATGATGGCTAAAGAGACAGGGCTCTGGACACATGTACACACACACACAAAGGTTCTCTACCTTCCCTGGTGCTGTACTGCTGACAGAGGTAGAGCTTGTCCGAATAAGCACATCTTATAAAATATTAATCAACTGTTGTGCCATGGGTAGTAATGTAATACAGGCATCAGGGGATCCTGGAGTTCCACCTCACCTCACCCCACACCTCAACTCTTGCTCTGTTTCACAGTAGTTTTCTTACTCAGCTGTGTTCATGTGATGTGTGGAGCTTGCATGTTCTCCCAGTGTCTACACGAGTTTCCTCTTACAGTTCAAATACTGCTAGAACTGGCCTCATACTTTCAAGCAGGCAGATGAGAGCAAACCGGAGGAGACTTCAGTCTATAGCCTCATGACCAGCCCCTTCAGGCAGCAGTGATTATTACATCTTAGTGATAGATGGAAAAAAAGACACCGACAGTAATTCTTAAAACTGGATTGTAATGTTTGTGCTGTCCGTTCAAACAAGTTCTTCATTCCATGTCTCTTCCTGAAACAGTGTCCATTTTACTGTGTGTAATCTTTGCTGTCAACAGTTTGAACTACTTCCTAACCTGGAAGTAGTCCAAATAAAAAAAATGTTGGAGTGGATTATACAGTGTAAACACAGCTTTTCAGTGGTTTCAGCCAAAACAAAATAACATTCCCATTGTACCAGTGTTTTAACCCAATTCCTGTCCAAGCCCTGGCTCATTTTCTTCTAAGCAAACACTACTGCAGCCTGTGTCACTGATTAGCACACCTGCACCCACAAAGAACTAATCAGTGAAGTGTTCAGCTGTAATGTTAAACTGTAATGAAGCTCCAAGAACCCAGTAGCTCATCTTAACTTGTACTAAAAAAACGAAAACCTGCTTTAAACTCATATATTTAAAGGTGCAAATTGCATTAGACCTCCAGCTTTTCACTCTGGCTCCAGTGGCCAGAGAACTAGATTTGGGCAAAATTGGCATCGAAAGAGAAAGTAGCTTCTTCTCTGTTAAAGCTTTCATCTTTAATTTCAGAGCAGGAAAAGTGCATGTGTAACCAATAACATTGCCTTATTTCAAACAAAGTGTGTATGAGTGTCTTATCTCTGCCCTACATGTGGCAGCTACATTTCCCAACTGCTGTAGCTGTTTTCAGACATACACATTTACTCAGCCACCCCACTTGTACAAAGACTATGTAATGTCCAGCTGAGCCCATGTGTGAATAGAGCAGGTCATTGTTCTGAAGATTCACAGCAAGTGAGTCAGCATGTTGACTCAATATGCTCTAAACAAAACACTGAGATTTTTGCAATGTGCGTTTTACACCGTGACCCCTCAATTTCTCTGGCCATCAGTCGGACTGAGTTACCATATACAAACAGAACCCTTTAACACTACTGAACTTGATGATAAATTTGATAAATAAATTGTAGTAATTAATGAAAAATAAGGATAGAGGTCTGTGTTACTGTAGAGTCTTAGTGTGAAACTAAAAAGCAGCTGGTAAAGATAGAGCAGATATTAAGTTTAATGTACTGACAGCTGGTTAATCTATATCAATACATACATTATATTAATAATACAACACTGAGTAGGATGTATGCTGTATAGAAAATCTGCATCTGCAAATTAACTAAAGTTGTCAGATAAGTGTAGTGGAATTAAAAGTACAGCATTACCCTCTGAATTACAGTGGAGCAACAGTAACATATAATGGAAATACTCCTGTAAACTGAAAGTACCTCAAGATTGTACTTAAGTGCCACCACAACATTAACACCACCTAGTGGTATTCATGTATTTATCACAAATTATAATGCATTTCACACATACTAGTCAGTCTTATTATTGTTGAAATGAATACCATGCTTCAGTGTCACTTCTTCTGCTGGTCTGGCTAACAGGCATAAGAAGACTAAAGCTCGGTCCAGAAGGAGGCGTCTGCAGGTCAAGCTGGAAGAGTCTGTCAGTCTGTGGAGACTCAGTATGTATGAACTGTTCTTGTGGGTGAAGAGCTCCATGTTGGTGCACTGGCTCACTGCTATGCTGACATTTCTGCAATGAGATATTAACCAGAGACTGCAGCTGTTAGCTCTCAGGGAGGAAGGGGGTTGTAATACACTGTAAGAGTTCTGCGTGTTTTAAGGTTTGAAACTCAACACAGTACTGTCTTTGGACTCAAGAGCAGAAGCAGCTGCTTAACATTTTTTACCACTTACCTCAAGATCACAACTTTTACTATAGGTCCAGCTGACAGAGTTTAGACCAACAAATGGTTATAGTTGTGTTTCATTTATTTAAGATAAATACTGTTACTGTAACTTGTTTTACTCTTAATTATTTCAGACATTACTGTCATGACTTTTCTCACAAATTTGGAAACCGTTATCAGACTGTACAGTATTTAGGCCTGTCACAAAATCTGCTTTTGTTTGACAACATATTGTCTCAGAAATAATTGCAACATATATTATTGATATTTTTATGTTATGCCAATGATGATTAGTTTCCAAAACATGAATAGGCTACACAGCTAGTAAAAACTTTTATTATATTTTAACATTGTGCATAAATACTGATTCAAACTATGACAGAACAATATGGAATTATGTAGTCAACCCAAATGTGTGAAATAATCCACAATATGAAATATAATTTATTATTTGATGACATTTTACATTTTTCAGACTAGTTACATTTAGCTTTGGCACACTCATGGCATTTTCTCATCAGATTCATGAAGTAATCACCTGGAATGTTTTTCAATTCACTGACAAATCAAGTCAAGAGACAATTTGTGACTTTTCTTGCCTTCTTAATGTCTTTATAGACCATCAGTTGTCTTGTGCAGAGGAAGGGTCAATAGCCTTATTAGTGCTACTACAACTACTGTAGCGGACGGTTCCTGAATGTGTGGTTCCCACTGTGAAGCATGGAGGAGGAGGTGTGATGGTGTGGTGCTGCTTTGTTGGTGACACTACTGGTGACACACTTAACCAACATAGCTGCCACTGCATTTTACAGCAACATGCCATTCCATTTGGTTTGCACCTATCGGTTTTCCAACAGTACAGTGACCCCAAACACACCTTTAGGTTATGTAAGATCTATTTGACCAGGTAGGAGAGTGATGAAGTGCTGCACCTAGCATTCATAAACACCAGATCTAAATATAATTGAGTGTATTTTCCGGAAATATGTGGACAACTACAGTTTTTATGATTTTTTCCATTATTTACCACCACAGTGGATTTGAAATAAAAATAAAAATCTAAATGTGATCAGTCTAGATTCTGAACTTTATTTTAAGGGCAATATTTCACAAAATTAAGAATGACAGATTTTAAGCAGAGTGCCCCAATTTTCAGGAGCTGTGACATAATTATAAATATCACCACAGTGTTTAATACTTGGGTGACTGCGTTAAGTTTGGAGCCCATAGACATCATCGGATTCTGAGTTTCCTCCATGGAGATGTGTTGTGACAGTGAAGTGCCTCCAGTTTTTATAGCATTTGGCTGAATGTGAGCAGGGACTATCAGTACTCCTCAGAATTCTGTCAGCTACATCTGTTCACAGCAGTCACATCATCAATAAGCACCTTTTCCTCTCAAGGTAAATTCTTGAATTCTGTTGATGTCCTGAAGTGTTTTCTTCACCAAGGAAAACATTCTGCCATCATGCACTGTAGTTGCATTCCATGGTTTTTAGGGCCTTTTGATGTTGTTGAAGTCACCAGTGCTTTCTTTATTTTTAAGGATGTAGCAACTGGTTTGAACTGCTGTATTCGTCTTGAAGTGATGAGGGAATGGACCACACCTGGTCAGTTAACTTCTTGTCAGTCAATTGTCCAAATACATTTGAGTCCCTGATAATGGAATGTACACTTTAGTCACATCTTGATTGTTTTGTTTCAAATCCATTATGGTGGTTAAGTCATAGCAACTATGATTTAATGTACCAGGCTTTCTAAATTATCATATGTAAACAGGGCCATGGATCTCAAAACGACAGTTATGTATTTGTATTGTATTATGTATTTCTGGCTGGCTCAGTTAGTGAGCCAGCCAGGCATCAATGTCAGTCATACACAAGGTATCCAGTCACAGAGGGCACAGACAAACTGACATTCGCTTTCATATTCACCTGACCACAGACACATAGTCACCAACATGTCTGCTGAAACCCACATACTACCCTCATATGCAGCTTTCTGAAATAAAGAGGCCTTTCTGGCTGTTTATCAGCTCTTTAACAAAATGCATGGGAATGAAGTTTGAATGAAATCGTACAATTTTCTGGTGACACAGAATGTCTGAACAGTTTCAGTGTTTTCATTATTATTATTATATTTGTTTTATAATGGTGGATCAAGTTTACTGTTTCATTGGTATTGTTGTTCTTGGATCAAATGGTGTACATTCATTCCACAAGCACACCAGTTTGTATTAGTGTCATATTGTTTTTAAGAGACATTTGCTGTCATGTTGAATTATTCTTTTCTTCAGATTCAACATTCCTGCTGATAATCTCTTTCAGTCTTCAGTCAGAAGACTTTTAAAGTTTCACCTTATACCAGCTGTCAAAAGCCTGTTGCTTGATTACAGATTCGCAGCCAGGGAGATGATAATACATGAATACAACATGGTAAAGTGACACATTTGCATTATGTCCACATGTATGTACTTGTTTGGGGAAAAGCTGCATAGAATCATTTTGCCAAAAAAGAAAAGGTTTGTGTATGAGCCACTGCATGCCACAACTATAGACAGTGTATGTGCCACATTAAAAGTCAGTGTTGAGAATAGTTTAAGGTAAATGTTTTCAAGTTACTACTTATATATGTTCCAGCTTAGGGAGTACATGTAATAAAATAGCTCTCTGCTGAAAAACTCCTGCAGTTGTTCCTTGTCTTAACAGAATAATTCATGTACTGTGATGAATTAATACGGATAACCTTTTAATAGTACAGTTTTTTTTGTTTTTGTTATTGAAACTGATATTGGTTTTTGTGTTTGTCTGGAAAAGATGCATAAGAAATGTTAATTTATTTATAGTAATTAAATCAGTTTACACCAATAAATCATAAATCCTATGTTTGCTGAATTGAACCTACCAACAAGTGTACTGTCTTTTCACAACCTGATACTGTATATTCCTCTGTGCCACAGCACTTCATTGTTGTCCAGAAACTATTAAAACACACCAGTGATTTCATTACTGGTGATGCTCTGCCAGGCCTTTACCGCAGCTGTCTTCACTTCCTGATTGTTCCGAGGGTGTTTCACCATCAGTGAAATGCAGAGTTAGGTTCAGTCAGGTGACGAACTAGGCCATTGCAGAACTCCACCTCTTTCTGTGAAAGATCACAGTGGTGAAGGTGGAAACACCAAAATAAGCCCAGAAGACCATGGAAAAACAGTTGTGATGGATGACAGAAGAATACTTTCCCAGGTGAAGGAACATCTTCGCACACTTGTCCAGATTAAGGTGTATATGTGTCTAATTCATCAATAAAGACGAGGTTCCACAGTTGATGTGGTGGGTTTATCACAACATTAAATAAATAAATAAAAATAGTCAATCTCAAAAACTGGAGGACCAGATTAGAGTGCACAGTCTACCCTTGATTGTTTTATTTCAAATCAATTGTGGAGGTATACTGATATGAAATGATGAAGATTGTGTATGGACAACACTGTTATATTATGCTTCAATGATGTTCCTTACAACACCTGTTAACAGTGATTTATTTAATTTTGTAATACAGACAAGGTGGCTGCACACAACTGTTCCATCTAGCTAATGTGGTAGTACTATAATTACTACCACAAGTAGTACTTGTAGTTAACAAAAGCATAACTCTGCAACAACGGCACAAACCTGTTTTGGAAAACGCATGCAGCTGACCTTACAATTTATAGCTGTTGCATTCCCAAAGCTGTATCTGTGCTCGACAAAATCACAAATTCAAGTGTGCATTTTCCTGTTTCCTGCAATCTCCCGCTGGCTCCTGCAGATTTGCAGGTCAGAGTTCGTCCCCGGTAGCACATCACTGTTATAAATCCAGCTTAAAAGTCTACGGCACACTGGTGGCTCTGTAAGGATGCAGTCAGACCACAATCCACCTGGCAAAATTTCCTTCCATGGTGTGGCCAAAAGCAGGAGAGGACAAGAAATAGAGTGGGTGGGGTTGAACCTGCCAAGACCTGCTGGACCTAGCGAGACTAGCGGGGCTGTAAAGTTGTGAATAAAAACCACAGTTTATTAAAAATACTACTCTGTCACAGTCCTCACTTTCAGTCAGCACCTCCTCTTCTCCACTGCTTGGATTATTTCACCAGCAGTTAGAAAGATCATCACCACGAGATCTCTCAAACTTTGAATTAGAAGCTCAGCCAGAGGCAGCACATATCAATAGATAAAATATCAATAAAATAAAATAAGTTCTGGACACTGAACACATACAGATTAAATAAGTGTTTTTAACTTGGGTTTTTTCATTCTTTTCTAGAATTCTGCTACGCTATAATCCCTGCAGCAGCAATCTCACAGACACATTCACTAGCCAGGCTGCTGATGATTTGTCCCTCTGTGCATTTCATCCTGCCAATGTGCATGATTGCAAAAATGTCCAAGAGGAGGAAAGTATTGCTTGCATACAAGTTGGACATCCAAGTCAGTGTAATGGGTATTTTAACAGGATACTGGCCGTGCTTATTTGCAATGCCCCGTCAGGTGAATTAAATTTAGTTTCAGTTTTGTTGGCATATTCTCGACATGTCAGGAACAAATTTCCTGCCGCTATGCTGTGAATTTGTGATTGTGGATATAACCAGTGTTACACAAGATACATGCACAGACAAAATGTGCACTATTGCTGATGTCTTCCATCTGTCTGACAAAATGTATATCTTCAGCACACAACCTGCTTCCAGTGTTTCCCAGAATTTTGAGTATAAGAATATCCACTCGGTGGATAGTTCAGCAGGCGTCATTCTCCACGTGCTACAACAGCTTAATAGGCGCAGAGTGTGTGTGACTGGTTGGCCTTTCTACATTTCAGATCTGTCTCCTATTGAAAATTGATGGAGCATCATAAGGAGGAGAATCAGACATTGTCTGAATGTTGAGCAGCTGGAGTTTTGTATGCAGCAAAAATGGGCAAATATCCCACTTTCATTTCATCTTTGAAATATATGTGATGTTTTTTGAAAAAGGCTGTTAGGTGTGGTCAAAAGCCCCTGAAGAACTAGTTGAATTCTGTATGGAGGGTTCCAAATGTCAGGAATATCCATTAACACATACAGTTATTATACAGTTTCTTCTAGAGTCAATATTTTGGTCATTAATGCTTAAGGTCTACAGTGGATAAATGTATTGGGTATCACATTTATGTCTATATATATATTTATGTGTGTTACTGAAAGATGCTGGTGGCCTGCACTGCAGTGTGGGAGACGCCAATGTCATTGTACCTCTGTTCCAGTGTGTTCAGGGTAATAAATGAGGTGTCACAGTCGATTGGCCCACGCTGTTGGCCCACAACACAGCGCAGACCACACTCTGCCTCACTTTCTGCTGAGGTAAGTACTGGGGAAGTGTTTCTTTTCTTCCCTCCATCCCTCTTTCTCTGTCTGTCTCCTTCTTACTTTCTGTTTTTTATTCTCCTGACAGAAAGTTCACTTGCTTTTGGCCTTTCAGTAATGTTTTCTTATTTACAATGAAGTTGATATTTTTCCCTTATTAAAAATCCAATAGGCCAATCCCTGTGGTCCGCCTACAGCAAGATGGATGTGATGCAGGTTGTTTGATTTGAAATTTATAGAAGAAATTAATCAGTAAGACACTTGCTGTCTGACGGAGGAACCTGATTGAATTGATTGCAGAGCCACATTTCAGTGCACCTCTGTACAGACAATAAACACACCTGCATCACTGATCCATGTTTGCCATGTGAGCAGCAGGTACAGTAATGGCAGTGATTGTTTGTCCCTACATCTCTGTCTGTTGACTGCTTAGGTTCACAGCTAGATATTTTAACTACTGGCCAAACTGACGTGAAATTTGGTGGAAGCATTTGTGGTTCCCAGAAGATGAATGCTGTTCTTACGGTTATAACCTGCTGTTATTTTGCAGCAGCCTGCGGCATCTACCACAAAGTAAGATTAGTGGGTTATCCAACTATCTTTGAGCTTAAAGGATAAACCCAGAGATTTTATGTATTTTTGTAATTGTGGACAAATCCTATAAAGAGACCAACAATGAATGTTGTCTGCTCTTTGTAACGTCTGCCAATCCACCTGGTCCAGTGCAACTTATTTGTCTGTGCCACAGAGCTCCATTGTTTCTAGAGGAGTGTTAAAAAAAATCTAAAGTTAACATTGATATGTGTGGCATGAGAAACTGAACAGAGCCACGCATTTATGGAGCTGACTCTTCAGAAATATGTTTCAGAGTCTCTAAAAAGTGATGTGATTATGTGCTTGTGACAGTTAAGGGGGCAGCAGTGGGCAATTGGTAGAATGGTCACACTCAAGGATCAGCAATTTGCAACCCGGCTGCTTTTGCCATATTTCATAGGCTCTGAATCCCCAAAACAAACCACAGCCACTGAGGTCGTACAAGCCAGTGTACCGGATGTACACTAGCTTGTAAAAAATGGATGTAAAAAACTTAACAATGTAGTGACCGTGACTGAAGGATGAAATAAATCTTTTTACATGTGCCCGTGACAGCAATGGCCGAAAACATTATGTTTTTAGGTTGTCTTTCTCCCAGTTCATCTCATCCATTCCTGTAAGCATGACAACTCCTTCAGTATTTACTTGAATTCAAGGATGAACAGGTTTGGTTTTGGTGGTCAAACATTAAAGTTAAAGTGAAAGTTCAGGACTCTCACTCAGGTGTTAAAAAAAAAAAAAAGTTTTCCTCTACAGTCTTCAGTTCCTAGGGAATTTTAGGTCTAGGTAGGAGGCGTGTAAGAATTCCACATGTCAGCCAATGTAGCAGGGTGGCTCAATGCTGTGGAGCTCTGTTGCACAGACAAATAAGCTAAATCATGTTCTGGATTAAGGGATGTTACAATTCATTGTTAGTTTTAGTCTATGTGTGGGATTTGTTAATAATAACTAAAAGAAAGAAAATCGCAGGTCTTATTCTTTATTTCAGGTTTTTTGGTATTGCCAAGCTGACTTACTAGTTTAGATCGGTAATGTAACTGATGCTGCTCGGTGCCCCAGAGCAGGTTAACTTCAGGTTATCTAGAGCTGGTTAACTTTAAGGATCATGTCAAAACCTTTCAGCAGCCTGACTATGTCAGTGGAAAAACTGAGTCATCAATTATTCAGCATCCTGACATGGACAAAGGAGTTTTCAATGCAGTAAAGACTGACAGATGTTTGTGTAGATGAGTCAGATTGTTTCATTTTTTTCCACTCTGGTTTTAAAAGAGAGAAGAAAAACTAACATACTAACAGTTACTGCTACATTATAATTACACAAAGAATCTAAAGGATTCCTGACATTTATGATTTATTACCATTATACTATAATTTAAATCATAGAAACTGTGATGGACATTGGGAATAATAAGTAAACACAAAATATGTCAATAGGGTAAAAACCTTCATCCTCCTAAATTTTTATGATGCATCACTAAATATGCGAGTAAAAGTTACCATCATAATGTCTGTTGTAGCGTAGCTGCTTGTGTCTGTCAGGCTGTCTCACACACCTAAACTACTATAATCACATCTTTAACCTGTAAGTAGAGCTGATCTAACTGCTTCATATACTGCTGACTCGTCTAACTCTCACACACACCACATTCGTTTTGATTGTTAAACCTCAGGGTGTGAAAACTGTTTATAACTCTTAGACAGACTGTGTCAGCCAAAATGGTTCAGTGTGCCTGGGGCTGTCCAGCCTAAGTCTGACACTGACAAGCAGTGTGACTGTGCACCTAGTCCCAAAAAGCTGACCAGATTTTCCTTTCTATGTGCTGTTCAAATAACTGAGGGAAATTTGCAAACATGTGCAAATTGCTGGGATTTTAACACCCACTAAAATACCTATTGGGTATCATTGAGACCTACCATTTGCAAAGCATTTTAATTATTCAAAACCCTCCCTGTTCACATTTCCTTTCAATGAGGCATCTTCTGCTCTGCCATTGTTACATGTCATATTACATACAGACACCAGCTGTCTGTCAGTGTGAATGTGCAACCTTGTACACATTCTGGAGATACAAACCAAACATGCTCCTGCTTGTGTAGTGCTGCTGTCTCAAACCAGAAAGGTGACCAGCATGTTCATAAACAGAGGAACGAGAGAGTTATCTAACCTTCACCTCAATCCTAACCAGCTGTGTATTCGTCCTCTGTCCCTAACCTCTCATATGACCCAATGCAGTGGGTTGTGGAAACAGCGCCCCCATGGTATCAGGCATCTGTTGAAATTGCACCACTGAGGCATTTTAGTAAAATCTAATTTATCATTTTAAATAACTAAATAATAAACATGGCAAAGATTCAGCAAATATGTTATAGTTTGACTTCCCATTAACTGCCATAGACGGACACCATACTGATCCACAGGCGTCCATTTACACAGATTTACATCGACTTATAAATGCTGACCTGTAAAATAAAACTAGATTGTAGCAGGTACAAAACACCAGGTTCTGGGCAAAAGGAGGTCACTCATGACCACATCATGTAACACCATGTGCACTAGACTCATACTTGAGTTGGCTGTTTAGATGCTGGTACAAATAACCTATAGAACTGTACAGGACAGCCTCATGACAGTTAACTTGACCCCAGCATTAACCTAAAACTACTGGCTACATCTAATCTTTATCATCACATTTGTGACAGGGTCCACTTGTAGTTATGATCTACAATGCACATCACTGAAATTTAATCTACTCTCAGACTGGACCAGTGGGGTTTTCTTTGGATACCTCCCTTTTTACCTGTTGAATAAATGCAAACAACTCTGGCTTAATAAATTATGGTCAAAATAGCAGTTAGGCAACAAGTAAGGCTCTTCTACATGTAATGTGACAGTGCGTCTGTCAAAGTGCCTCACTGCATTTCCTGTTAGCCATCATATCTGTGGACGGTGGCCGATCTAATTTCACAGCTGACAGTTGGCAACCACCAGGCTCAGTGTGGCAAGAAAGTGTGTGTGTGTGTGTGTGTGTGTGTGTGTGTGTGTGTGTGTACGGGTTTGCACGTGCACTTATAACAATGCTAGCTACTCAGTTTCAAGCTGCCAAAATGCTTCATCTGAAACTACTGTCTAATGGGTGAACAGCTCAGGAACATTTTTCCAGTGAAGGACTGGCGTTGACTATGTCCAAAAACAGCTATTTGAAGGAAACACCTATTTCATATTATGGTTGGCCTGATACAAAAGTGAGAATTGAGCCATTCTTTGACCTGTTTTTACATTAATTGGAAACATTGAGGTGTAACTGAAAAAACATACTGCATATCATGTTGAATTTGAGATTCTATTTTGACATAGGCTGATATGGCTCCATCTGTCCGTCTGCAGCCAACATGCTCATTTTTCCTCCTTTACCATTTCATTCCACTCTGCATCCTTGGATATCAGTGCATTATATTAGTCCAGAGCAGTTCTCATTACCTCATGTCACCGACACTCTTAACTCTGTTCTTGATCAC